>CAXFYD010000013.1:0-17000 GCA_964006365.1 Trididemnum miniatum | reverse complement strand
AGCATAGCAATCTCCCACCTTCCTGAAAAAAATAAATTCTAACCTTCAAAAGAACTACACACTCCAAATCTAAGCCTCTACTCGTTCTGCTCAAGGTAGAACATTTGAAATAAAACCTTCAAGAAAATAATACAGGCTGGATTATGATGTCACAGATTCCCTGTAAACAATCGATAAGAATAGAAATGACCGGTTGGTTTAAACACTATTTTCCCGGTAATCTGAAAAGGAATTTTTTGTTTACGGTTACAAAAAATTACGGTACAACAAAAAATTCCTTTTCAGATTACTGGGAAAATAGTGTTTAAACCAACCGGTCATTTCTATTCTTATCGATTGTTTACAGGGAATCTGTGACATCATAATCCAGCCTGTATTATTTTCTTGAAGATTTTATTTTAAATGTTCTACCTTGAGCAGAACGAGTAGAGGCTTAGATTTGGAGTTTGTAGTTCTTTTGAAGGTTAGAATTTTTTTTTCAGGAAGGTGGGAGATTGCTATGCTGCACTGATGAGACCATAATAAGGTCGAAACGCGTCTGCAGCTGCAAATAAGTGGGTTGCCATGGGGGCTTCTAGTTATGTGGACTAGTTAGGCTACCGGTAACTTAGTTGTGGGTTAGTGGTTATAGGTTCTTTCATCGGGTATCGTTGTTTGGGGCCAGTCGCCTGCCAAAAATAGGGCACAACCTAGAAAAGAGGTGAAGTCGAGATGTCCAGGTAAAGCAATGCAAAAAAGAGTCTTTACAGTCTGGAATGAGTTTAGCCTGGATTGGCTGTGCGTAGCAAGGCTGACGAGACTTTGGTTATAGTCGAAACCACAGTTTGTTTTTTTGTAGTTAATGGTGAGTTTATTGCAATTGATCCAGCATTCAATCTTGCAGAAAGAAGCTTCTGTTTTTATTTTAAGTTTTTCAATGCTTTGCTCAACGCACAATAATACCGAATCATGCGCGTATATATAGAATGATATCTGAATTGCAAGCATTTGTCAAGTCATTTATGTGCATGGTAACTGGTAATTTGTAACTTCTTGGTAACTGGTAACTTCTTGTCACATGGTAACTTCGCCATATAATCCAAACTGTGGGGGAAGATGTGGGGAGAAGTGTGGAAGAGTGCATGGGGTGAGTGGGGAAGTGTGTTGGGGTGTTGGGAGAGGTGAGGGGAGCTGTGAGAAGAGGTGTGGGGGGAGGTGTAGGGAAGTGTGTTGGGATGTGGGGATGAGTAAGGAAAGATGTGTGGGGAGTGGTGAAGTGTAGGAAGGGGTGTGGTAAAGTGCATGGGGTTGGGGTGAGTGGGGAAGTGTGTTAGGGTGTGGGGCCCTAACACACTTCCCCACATTTCCTCCCCCACCTCACTCCCCTCACCTTTCCTTACATCTTTCCTTACCTCCCCCACACCCCAACACACTTTCCTACACCTTTCATATCTCTTCCCACATGTCTCTTCCTCCCCCCACACCCCAACACACTTTCCTATACCTATCCCCACATCTCCCTCACCTTCTCAAAGTGTGGCAAAGTTATCATGTGACGAAGTATCTGTGGTGAAGTTACTAGGAACCTTCGTGGCACCACAAGGCCATGTCGCTGATATGTGAGATTCTAGGTCATGCACTGCTTTTAGTTCTTGGGATAGCAATGATTAGGGTGGGGGAAAGAGACAGGAGGGTGGTCTACTGCTTTATGATATGCATTGGGATGGGAATGCTATGGATTTACCAGTTTAAGGCTCTGGACATCAAACAGATCATTAGTTTACAGGCAAATTGATATCGGTAACTGTTCCAATTCTGACGAGTTTGAATTTTTAATATCATTTTGTCCTTATGTGTAGAAGTTATTCAGCCTAGAAGTTTTTTGTTAGCAACTGTATACACTCTAATTACTAAATATCTCTAAATCCTTATACAACACTTGCTATCGAAAAAGCAACAATGACTGTCAATGATTCTGCACAATGTACATTGTTTGGTGGAAATACACAAATGTGTGAAACAATTATTGTTTTGAAGCGAATTACTGGAAGTCTTTCACTAATCGGATGCTTATTCATGATAGCGACGATCGTACTGTTTCGAAAATACAACATATTATCTCAAAGGCTTATTCTATATTTAAGTATTGCTGCCCTGTTTGATTCAATTGGTTATTTGATCGGTGATATGACTCCAGAGGGGTCATTGTGTGATTTTGAAGCTTGGTGGCTTACCTACTTTGACTGGACTGTTTTGATGTGGGTTTCATGCATTACTTTTAACCTGTATCAGAATGTAATTTTACGAAAACGTACTGACCATTTAGAAAAGTATTATCATGTTTTATCTTGGCTTGTACCATCTCTACTCCTTAGTTTACTACCTTTAGCTGGTGATAATTACGGACAGGCTGGGGCTTGGTGTTGGATAAAACATTCCTCAACTGTTTGGAGGTTTTTGATTTGGTATGTTCCGTTGTTTATTATTATTACCTTGCTGTTTGTGGTTTATATCCGAATTATTTATTATTTACGAAAACAAATGAACACTTGGCAAGGAAATTTTGACCCAGATGCGGAGAGAAATCACACTTTAATTGTCGATGATATCAGCGCTTTGAAGTTTTACCCTTGTGTGTATTTGGCTCTGTCGATATTTCCTCTCATACTAAGAATCCATAATGCTGCAACTGCTTTAGGAGATGATATTTTTGCTTTGTGGGTGTTAACCGTGTTAACAGCACCTTTGCAAGGGGCAGTCAATGCAGTTGTGTTTGGATTGGACCCTGATACTAAACGAAAGCTAACTTGGGATCAGATCCAGCTAGCATGGGCTAGTCATTTTGATGCATCTGCTATTCGTGAATATCCAACTTTGTCTGGCGATGATGCTCGGGCAGTAAATGATCAAATGAGTTTTGAAAATGATGTAATCCAACGACATAATTCAATTGATAGACATAGCTACAGCTCGGCGTGATCTATCAGGAGTTTTAAATGTTTAGTAATTCATGAATTATCTTCAGCTATATGCATGAAGTTAGAGGTGTTTGACGCTGATGAAGTAAATTTTCAGAGCTTGTTCATTGAAAATTTGAAAGCAGCTCTGTGAACTGCATTGCATTGATATCTAGTTAAAGTCAATTACATATATATGATATATATTGAAAAGGTTACCTAATTCTTTTAGTTGGTGGTATCAACTCCGAATTGACTTGAAGGTAGGATGATATGCGCCAACTTCCAGGTTGCTCAGTCTGCTAAGAGGCTCACTACCAAAGTTACTCAGGTTGACGTTATTTGGGCAAACGACTTGGAGAAAAGCCACAAATAAACTGCTTGGAGAATAATTTTGCCTGGGCTAGGTTAAAAATACTCCACTTAGGCAACCCCCACCTCTAGTACCCACTAGGCCATCTACCCAATTGCAGCTGCAGACGCGTTTCGACCTTTTTTGGTCTCATCAGTGCAAGATAGCAATAACCCCCTCAAAAAACTATTTCGGGACAGGAGTAAAATCCAACATTTCATGTTTTTAACCTAGCCCAGGCAAAATTATTCTCCAAGCAGTTTATTTGTGGCTTTTCTCCAAGTCGTTTGCCCAAATCACTTCAACCTGTGAGCCTCATAGCAGACTGAGTAACCTGGAAGTTGACATAAATGATCCTACCTTTAAGTCAATTTGGAGTAGATACCATTGACTAAAGGAATTTGGCAACCTTTTCAATGTTATTTCAAGCATTTGACATTCTTTGAGTGATCGATCCTATTAAGTTCTTGATCTTCCATGAGGCGGTGTTATTATGTAATTGATGTATAATATGTGTTTTAGTATTTTTTCTTTTTGCGTATTTGAAACATATTCAATTGTGAATTTGAATCTGTTATAATGGAAAAATTGACTTTTGTAACTCTGATAACGCCATTAATCGTGAACAAATTAATCAAATTTCCAGATAATGCTAATTCTTTGGCTGTGAACCCATTTATTGCTCGCTTTTGTTCATTTTTGTCGTTTACACGATCAAATTGTTATGCTAAATCATATAATGCATTGCCTTTGCGTAATCTTTGTTGTTTTGCTTGATTAATGTGTAATAAAATATATAGTCTATTTTTTCATTAATGTATACGTATAACAATGTATATATACAGTACTTGTAATTGATATTTATCAAACTTTTGTAAACAAAACCAGAGTCGATATTAAAATGTATGGGTGTAAAATTGCCGTATGATGTCTAAAGCTCTTGTCAGGGTGGGTTTAGGTGTATGTGGGGGGATATACCCCAGTGGCCCACCGTGATAGGAGCACCCGGTCAATGGCGTGCCACCGCTAAAAAAGGTCAAATTGCATTCTCTAAAAAAAGATCTGTTTTATCGTCAAAATTAGGCTTGCGAGAATGCATGAGGCCCCCCAAAAATTTTATCCCCTGCACTCCCCAAGTCTTATTATGGCCCTGGCTCTTGTCCCTTACTCTTCGTTTTTTTTTTTACTTCGATTTTTGTTGTGTTGTATTTTTTGTATTATGTGTAATTACATTCACTTTACCTTTAATCAATTCGGTATTACGTTATGAAGGCCCTATTATCTTTGCCTACAGTATTATCGCTGATATTATCGAACCTATTCATATGAAGTTTTTTATCTTTAAACTTGTTTCGTATAGTACCGGTATTTAGTTTCGATATTTCCAGGCGGCTTTTCTAGGGTGATATTGAGCTCTTGTGTTTAAATTAATAGTTCATGTGACTACAGAGCTGTTTAAACTTATATATTGCTTTGACAACCTTTGCTCTTGAATTCTACCTCTTTTTTTGTTAATTAATACCCCGTCTGATTGCATAGCGGTTAGCGACATCGCTATCGGCACAGCAGATTTGGGGTTCCATTCCCGGGCGGACAATTCGGTAGCAGTGTTGCCAACGACTCGCCACCGCTGCGGCGTTTCTTCGGAGCTGTGTTACCCAGGCGCTAAGCCGCGGAAATCGGCCCCGCCACTCATTACACGCTTCGGCGTAATATCGAGAGTATAATGATGGTTTGCTTTGATTCTACGTGATTTATTCAAATTTTGAAGTTACTTTTAATACGATGAGCTTTGAGTTCTGGTTGACTTCAATTGTGTATCTAGTTGTTCAATTTGTGTTTTAATACTTTCCAGCATTATTTTGTTTACACTCGTTGAATTTGCTTCCTTGTCTTTAGCGTGATCTAAAGATGATGTAATAAAATCGTTGTATATACTGTGCTGTGCAAATAAAAAGCAAGGTTTTTGTTTATTTTAAAGAACAACTGTGAAATTTTCCGTGTATCATTGGTATCACAGCTGCTGTGTTTATTTTAAGCAAAGCGGGCTGGCAGGGGAGCAGTTCAAGGCACCGCTGATGGTGCGATAGGCCTGCGGTTTTATTCCGGGGCCAGTCACAGCGAACGTAGTGTATCCAGCGACTCACCTCCGCTGCGTTGTTTCTTGGAGCTGTGTTGTCCAGACGTTAAGCCGCGGTGATGGGCCCGCCACTTGTTACAGGCTTTGTGGTACTATCGCGAGTGTAATGAAGATTTGACTATTGATGTTACAGTACGAAAAGCTTAGATATACGATAGGTGTGATGTGAAATCATAGCAGTCCAATATAGCAGCTCTGAGTCTTTGCATTATACTATTACAATAGGTTTCGTTTGACAAGTTATTATGACGTCTTATCACTGTTAAGACAGGCATTGTTTTATTACAATGCAATCACGTTAGTGTAATCGTGTCTATAGCTCCCACACCTTCCGGAAAGCTTAATGAATAATAAGCTTTTATTTGGCATGTCTTACAATGTAACCTATTTCTAGAATATGATTTTAAATAATTATTATTTCATACTGCCTTGCATACACTGCTGATGGTAACAGCTCAATCTACATTGTGTAAGCGCACGATTTTTAGAAATACTACGGCTTTATTTTTTTAAGCTCTTCGTCCTATCAGGGCCGTAGGCAGCGAAAATTCAGGTTGGAGGGCAAATTTAGATTGGCCAATGATTACGGTATGCTATACAAGCGTTTTAAACATGTTTTAGACAGATTTTGTCGAAAGAAGGTTTATGGCCTGATGCCCCACTCTGGCTGCGCAACTTTGCCCCATATTTGCTTTGTTCAGATTCACTAAAGCTTTTGTATTTCGTAAAAGAAAAACAATCTGTGCTGCCTTTTTAAAATTCGCAATTTATTTGAGAAAACCTCGACATAGTTTCACTAATAATGAACACAACTAAACTCTTACGATATATCATCGCATGAAAAAACCGTGACATGATAAACGGAAAAAGTGCAGAAACTGATCAGAACGTAATAGTTGTTTGCTGATTCACCAGACAAATCCAAGACGTTTCTTCGCAACAACGGCGTTGCCTCCGTCGTTCTTAGACTTGATGCTTGCTGTGGTGGATCGTTGGTTAGTCGGCAGCTCAACACCGTAACTAAAAAGTAGAAAAGAACTTCAGAAATGAAATTTTCATGACATTCGCGGCATCACGCCGGCGATTGTGACGAGTGGCGAAGCTCAACTCCGCGGCTGGGCAAATAACTCCGAAGAAACGCAGCAGCGGTGATGCGACTGTGTCCAATTTGACCGGCCAGGGAATCGAACCCAAACCTCCCGCACCGATTGCGATGTGCAAAACAACACTCGGTCGGAAGTTCTCCTAAAACCAACCTTGGAACTTTATCAACTGGCCAAGCTTTGCGTCCATTTGGTGCTTTAAAATTTAAGTGCAGAACAACAAGCAAGTAAAAAAAAAAACGGAAAACGTTTTGCAAATAGAAATAAAAATGAAGTTTTTGCAAAAGAATATAATTGAAACATTCAGTTGGACTTGTACTCAAAAGATTTAAGGGCTCAAGTAAATGTCTATGTCATAAGCCAGAAAAAGGAGTTAAGGAGAGCTATTCATCAACATTTTTGTTGGTACCTAGCGTAAACTTTACTAGGCCCACATCATAGATGCCTAACAAATTTGCAATTTTCAGAATAAAAACTGAAAATTGCAAAAAGATCAGATCTTGATTATACTCGATGTATTACGCCGAACCGCGTAACGAGTGCCGGGGCTATCTCCGCGGCTTAACGCTTGGGTTACACAGCTCCGAAGACACGTCGCAGCGTTGGCGATACTTTGTCTGATTTAACCGTTCGGAAAATTGAACCTAAAACCTCTCCTTCCAATAGTGATGACTTGACCCACTACTCCAGTACTCCAACCTGCTACTGTATTGAAACAAGCCGAGTTTAAACTTTACTGAACTGATCTATAGGCCAATACGACTTCTATAGGCCAATAAGATTACTATCTATAGGCCAATAAGATTACTAACTCACCCATCGGACGTTAGGTAGCTAGGGCGGATTCCTCCTTTACCTTCAAACCTGGGTCCTTTGCCTCCACCTGCTCCAGCTTGGGCTGCTTTAACTAAAGGATAAGGATTTCGTCCTTGAGCTTTGGCTTCGGAGATAACCTGAAATCACGAAAACAAGTATTGACAGATCATAACAATATTAGGTTATTACTTTAATTATTAATATGCAATATTCCTTATGGCCGAGTGGTAAAAAGGGTCCGCCTCCGAGCTGTAGACTCGGCTTAGATTCCTAATCGGGTCAAACCAATGACTTTAAAACTGGTGTTCATAGCTACCCTGCTTGACGCTCAGGATTAAAAGGACATTGTTGTGCACAAGCCGGCAAGTGTACTTGTTGTGCCGTTAGGAAGGGCGCTTAGGGTTACCCATTTTAAACAGGTAGTCAGATGGCCGGTAACTCCTAAGCAAGCTTGCTACAGCGCTTTGGTCACTTTCTCGTGATAAGAGAATGAATATGCTACTAAATGTCAAAGATGAATATCTAAACAAACTGTTCACGATCTCACTTTATCGGCGTATTGTTGAAACTGTTCCTCTTCTACGGCCAGCACATCTATGAGTTTTTTATCATTAAAATATGCTTCATCGCGCTCATTTCTCTCGAGCTCGGCCTTTTCGTTAATCTGTGACATGTGGAAGTCTGAAAAATTAGTAAGAAAGTTAGATCGTTAGATAAAGATATTGTTTTTGGAGCGGGAAGTCTTGAATTCAATTCCCGGGCCGGTCAAATCGGACACGCTGCCGCCAACTGCTCGCCATTGCTGTGACGTTTCTTCGGAGCTGCGCTGCCCAGGCGCTATGCCGCGGAGATGCTCCCAACCCCTCGTTACACGCTTCGGCGTAATACTGCGAGTAGAATAAAAACTTGATTTTTATTGCTTCTTTTTGGCTAAACCAAGAGTAAATTCTATAAGCGACTTACTTTGCAAGTTTCTATAATTTTCCCGAACATTTCTTTGTCTCTCCGTTTGTTTTTCAGCGAACAGTCTGTCTGCCTCCACGCGCATGTCCAACAGATCAAGCGCTTCCTGTTTATCTTGTTTTACTCGAAGTTCCTTCAACTTTAACTGAAGAAAAAAGTTACAACTGTTAAAAATTTCGTGCCCACTCAGGAACGGACCCATAAAACTGGTAGGGGAACGCTAATTAAATACAAAGACGTTATGCCCCGTAAGACGGCGTAAATAAGATCTTTGAGAATGGTTCATGATGTTTTCTCTTCAAAAAATTTGAGTTTTGTTGATCTAGCCCAAAAACTGGTAAAGATTTACCGCAAAAACACTGTTGAAACACCATTGGTGGAAAGGGGCATCTCTCACATTCCCTTTATCAGCTACTGTTCCTATCAATGCGCTTTCAGATTTTGATGACACTTGTGTCGGTTAATTGATGCACTAAAGTGTAATAATGATCAATTAAGGCAAGCCAGTGAATGATAAAGTTTGCGAGACAATTACCGGTCCATATACTCAGTTAAGGGGGCCTAAGTCCAAGCTGTTTGCATCATTATCAAAACTTTTGATGTTATATTTGAAAAAAGTAATTATGACATCAAAATTACTTATTATGCAGAATGTTCGTGGGCTTTTGGAACTGCTTAAACTGAACATTAACATGTGGATAGAGTAAATGTTTCATGATTCAGGAAGCCAACCTGTTCGTTTCTATGCGCTGCGATTCCCGCCAAATCCCTTCTCAGTTTATCTTCTTTTGATTTCATCTCTAGCTGAAGTTTCTCTTCTCTTTCTTTCGTTGCTCTCTCAATCCTCTTGTCTTCATCATCTACTTTTTGCTTAAGTTGAGAAGCAAGAAGGTTGGTCATCCTGTCCTTGTGCTCCATCATCTCCCTGAGGAAGTTTAAAGTAATGGAACAGTGCATTTTCATAACTCGCAGCTATCTTTCAATCTATAAGTGTCGCTAAACTGGAGGTTTGATAATGATTTTTGTGCACGGCGGTTACTGGAGTTTGATTATTTAAAAAAATCAAATTTTTATTAGGCTTATACTCGCGGTATTACGATGAAGCGTATAACGAGTGGCGGGGCCCATCTCCACGACTTAGCACCTGGGCAACACAGCTTTGAAGAAACGGCACAGCAGTGGCGAGCCGTTGGCGACACTGTCACATTTAACCGGCCCAGGAATCGAACCCCAGAACCTCCTCGACTATTACGTAATCGGGAGGTTAGAATACAGCAATACCGACCAGCATTTATGTTTGCTATATGGCAAGAGTAACGTTTCTAGAAAAGTTTTTTAAAGCTTCCAACAAAGCTGGATGAGGTCCCACAGTCATTATTGGCTTTGGCGGCAAAAGCTAAATACTTTAGTCACAAAATATTGCAAATTTTGGAAATATAATGATACAAACTTACTTAAACAATTGAGCTTCTTTTTCTTTCCTCAACTTCAGCATCCTCTTCTTAGCAGCAGCAAATAATCTAATCTCATCATCTTCTTCTTCATCTTGTTGCTTCTCTAAAGCGAGGATAGCTTCCCTGAACGAACAAGAAGTCGTCATTTTTTGTGAGCTACAAGTTAGGCAATTGCCAATGTATGTGATTTGACCGTTGCAACAACAGAGTTCGACGTCATGCGCTAGAGCCCAAACAATAAACAGTAGATCACCAACTAATCGAGTTTGTCTGTTCAGTTGCATGTTTATTCTCCTATGATCAGACAGCGCTATAGCGAGATCGCTTTGGAGTTACCGTCCACCTGTCTACCACTCCAAAATGGGGGAATCCCGCTAGGTGCTTTTCCCAACGGCACACAAGTGAACTTGCCGGCTTGTTCTACACACTGTCCCGTTAATACTAATCGTCAAGCATGGAATCTGCAAATATCAATTTTAAATTGATTGGTTTGACCCCACTAGGAATCAAACACAAGTCTACAGGTGCAAAGGCAGACGCTATCATCACTCGGCCATCTGAGCTGTTATATTTCGAATTGACTTACTTATTAGCTTTGTGCTCGATGTGTGCTTTCATCACATTTATTTTTTCTTGTC
Source organism: Trididemnum miniatum (assembly GCA_964006365.1). Classification (NCBI taxonomy): domain Eukaryota; kingdom Metazoa; phylum Chordata; class Ascidiacea; order Aplousobranchia; family Didemnidae; genus Trididemnum; species Trididemnum miniatum. The sequence continues at coordinate 6,598 of CAXFYD010000013.1, read as the reverse complement.
GTTTCACTTCTGCCAATTTCTTTTGTTCCCATTCATGAAGTTTGACCAGTTTCTGAATTTCTTCTCCTTCTTTCTTGTCATCCAATTTCTCTTTCTCACGGAGTTGCTTATTGTGATCAATCCTTTACAAAGCATTAAAACTTTTATATTTGGCACCCTGTTTAGTGTAAGAATATCGTTTTTCAAATTCAAGTACGGCAAAAAGATCGAGTTCAGCGAGTTCGAACCCCGGTTATAGCCTAAGTGACTCATGTACTTACTGTTTTTGTTGGAAATCAGAGAGATATTTCCGAGCCTCGTATCTTTCTCTCGCTTTTACTTGATCTTCCATTATTGCTCGTTCATATTCATTTCTGAAAATTGCGAGATATCATGGAAGTGAAATGCTTGTGGCAATAACGCGAACCCATAAAAGTTTACTAACTTAGTAACTAACACGAAATCAAAAAATGGCGGAACAATTTTTTATTTCAAGCCATTAAATTGCAGCTTAGGTTTTTTGTGGTTGTGAAGTACATGCATCATGGAGATGACCTAGTTGAGCATAGAACCTGCGAAGCCAACTTCGGTAGGTTTTTTGTGGTTGTGAAGTACATACATCAGAGATGACCTAGTTGAGCATAGAACCCGCGAAGCCAGCTTCGGAGCCCAATGCACCAACCACTCGGCCAACTTGACGGAACGATTTTATAAAAGTGTCATTTAGTTTGAAAGACTTTTTTTAATCCAAATACTTTTTCAGTTTAGGAACAAAAATACTGTAAAGCCACAGTACTTCTTTAAACTAGACGTTTCGACAACATTGATTCAGCTGTCATCATCAGTAGTGCGAACAAGGATGTATAATACTGTCTAGCTTAGACTGCTGATGATGGCAGCTGAATCTATGTTGTCGAAATGTTTAGTTTTCAAGGATTACAATTGCAAAAGTCATAGACCTACCACTAAACTATATAAAACAACAAAAAGACTTGCCTATAAAACTTTAATAGTTCCGAATCTTTTCCGGTCAAAGCTGCAGACTTTTGTCTTTTTAGTTCAATTTGAGCGTCTCGTTCTTTTAAAACTTCCGTGAGCAGTAAAGCACCCTAAACAATTCATTGACGCCATTGAAATATTAGAAAAAGAGTTTGAATTATCAGACGATTGGTTGCTATAGTGTCTATCAACGACATCGCTATTGGTGCAGAGGGTCAGAAGTTCGATTTCCGGGATGGTCAAATTGGACACAGTAAGCCAATTTACATGAACGGGTTTGAATAAGCGAGCAAACGCTTCAGTTTCAGATCAGGAAATTTTTGTAGTTTAACCAGCTCTTCTTTCAACGCGCTTTTCAGCGGGTTGAATCTACCTGTTGCAAATGAGTAACTTTCAACTGGCAATGCTTACTCAAGCAGAACGACGTAAGATTTCGTCTGACGTAAGCGGGTTAGATTTACTGGATTAACCCGCTTAAATTGCGCATGTACAGTAAATTGGCTTACAGTCACCACCGCTGTGACACTTCTTCGAAGCCATGCTGTCCGAAGATGTCCCCCGCGACTCGTCACACGCTTCGGCGTAATGTCGCGAGTATAATGAAGATTTGATTTTTGATTTTTTTCCAAATTTTAAAAAAATATTTTTGGATTGTGAGCAGAATGATTATAGCAGCAATTTTTTTTACGAAATTCTTACCTATTGTAACCTTTACTGCTAACACTCAACAATTAACATTATACGTCACAATGAATATTACCAACAGCTGATCAATCAGCTGATTTCAAAATCAGATGTGACGTCACAAGTAGCAAAACAATACTGTAGATATTGAGACTCTGTTAGCTTTAACCTTCTGTGTTATTCACTACTATTCAGGTTATCAAAAATTAATTGAAACTTTCACTGCCAATAAACGTAATGGTTAACAACTTTGCTATAAGTGCGGCAGGTCTAAGGTTCGATTAACGGACCAGTTGAATCAATGGCTCGCCATGCCGGGATGATTTTTCGGAGCTGTGAAACCAGCGTTTGGTGTATCGGTTAGGAGCGTCCGCTTGGTAGCCGGGAGACTGGGGTTTCATACCAAAAACTTTAAAAGTAGTATTCGCAGCTTCCCGCCAGGCGCTCGGCACAAGCGGAAGTGTTAAGTGTATGTGTGTTGTTCGTCTTTCTTGTTTGTCCTCTAACAGCGATCAATCATTCATGATTGATATATGTAATGGGCTGCCAATTAAGAATGACCCATACAGTGTGTGCTTAGCACCCGCTGTCTCGTACCTTTACCTTTTTCGTAGCTGAGCTGCCCAGACGCTAAACCGCGGGGATGGACCCCGCCACTCGTTCCGAGGGGTAATACCGCGAGTATAACGAAGATTTTATTTTTTTGAATTGATGATTGGGGTCTAATTTCTTACATGAAACGATTTGATTCGGTCGGTTTGAAAATATTGGGCAGTTTTAGCTTTTTCAATCGCTTCTTTTCGTTTTTTTGCTTGGAATTTTGCTTCCTCTATGTCAATTTTCTTTTTTTCTTCCTCTTCTTTTTCTTCACGCAGTTTACGAGCCAGAAGTTTTCGTTGTCTTTGACCCTGAAATGGAATTGAAAAATACCAATGAAATTGCATTGCATTGTGTTTCATATTCATCCTCCGATCACAAAAAAGCGATCAATGCGCTATACGAGCTCGCTTAGGAGTTGCCAGCCATCTGTCTTCCACACCAAGATGGGGGAATCCCGCTAAATGCTTTTTCCAACGGCACAACAAGTAAACTTGCCGACTTGTTCTTCACACTGTTCCTTTAATGCTAAGCGTCAAGCAGGGAAGCTGTGAATACCAATTTTAAAGTCATTGGTTTGACCCGACTCGGAATCAAACCTGAGGGTACAGCTCCAAAGGCAGACGCTTTTACCATTTAGCCATAAATCTAAAGAACAAACTAACAAATACTTCTGCAAATTTCATATATAGCCTACTGATGAGGTAGCATCTTAACAAGAAAGGTTAAAAATATCAAACAACTTTTAACAAATTCTAAAGACTAAAACAGCGAGTACTGCTTCTTAATCGCCTAGTAGCAACAATGCATCGATTGCCGTGATTACAAACCAAGATAACACACTAAAGTGCTCAGGGCCGGACTATAAGGCTTTGGAGGGGGGGCCACTTTTTAGGGGCCCTAATGATTCTCTGCAGATCTTATTTTTACGTTAGTACCACATTTTCAGGGGGCATAAATTCACTGGGGAGGAGGTATCATGGGGGTTCCGGGGCCATATTCTCCCCTTAATCCAGCCCTGAAAGCAATAGCGTGTTTAGGGCCGGCATTGTGCAGTGGCCCCCACTTTTGACTTTGTCTTTTGGTACAAAAAGATCAAATGGTTTTATGTGACCAACATATGCCAGACTCTTTTGATGGCTTTTGTAGCTTATGTCCCCTTCATTTTCAAAAGTCAGCGCTACGCCCCTGCTTGAAAGTATCAGCTCAGATGACCGAGTGGTAAGAGTGTCCGCCTCGGGAGCTTTAGACTTGAGTTTGATTCCGAGTCGGATCAAACTAATGACTGTGAAATTGGTATTTACAGCTTTCCAGCTTGACGCTCAGCATTAAAGGGGCAGTAAGGAGAACAAGCCGGCAAGTTTACTTGTTGTGCCGTTGGGAAAGGCACTTAGCGGGATTCCCCCATCTTGGTGTGGTAGACAGATAGCAGGCAACTCCTAAGCGAGCCCGCTTAGCGCATTGATCGTTTTCTCGCGATAGGAGGATAAATATGCAACAAAATACCCAAAAAAATGCAAATCACAATCCGTTTCACGCACCGCAATTGTGTTAGACCATTTCTTCACAGTATCTTTGGATTCAGCTTGTAACTCATCTCGTTCCTGTTTTGCTTGACGAGCTTCCTCTCTTTCTCGATCTTTCGCGTACAAAGTGTTTTGAATTCGCTCGAATTCGTGACGAGGAATGACTTTGATCTTAACACAAGCAAGAAACCATTAGTTATCAATAAAACTATTTAGATATAACGTTACAACAGTAAGCAGGGTCAAAATTGAACTACAAGGTTTATGGGAAGAGAACACCACATATAAATTCAAACTTTACAGCTCAAATAGAAAAGCTTTCGCAAAGCATTAATCTGTTGCACTGTTTTAAGAATAGGCTACTAAAAAGTCCATAGTACTAGTAGCAGTCATATATTTCTGCACCGTCTAAACCATAAAGAATACAATAAGACGAAGGAAATATAACAACGATACAAGAAAAGGGAAGTGGTAACAAAACGATTAACGTTATGACATGCAAGTAGGAGAAGAGGACTTAAAAAAAACAAGAGTGGACATGGATGCAGCACCCAGCTAACATTGTGTATCGGTATAATTATCATCGCACTTCATTGTTTTTATATGGTTGCAGCCAAAGGTGGAAACCCGGCTATTTGTTGTTAGGGCGTCAGTTTCAGTTTGAGTGTGGTGAAAAGTAGATGCCAGGTGTCAGTTTAGGTTTGGTTTCACGAATGATAAAAATAGGTTTTAGTTTTGCTTATGCATGGCTTCGGTTTTCAGATTTCAGTTTCGGTTTAAGTTTCATCCAAGAAAATTGAATTTTTTTTTAATACACATTATTTAAACGCTCTAGTTTTTGGCGTTTTTGCTTTATTACAATGATAAGCAGCAGCTGGGATGACCGAGTGAGTAGATCAATTCTTTCAAAAGTTGACGACTTGGGTTTAATTCCGAGTTCAGTAAAACCAAAGACTCAAAAATTAGTAATCACAGCTTCTATATTTGACACTCAGCATTAAAGGAACTGTACGATTAATGATGGTGATGACAATCTTTAAAACCTAAGAAAATTTTGAGGTGGTTTTAGTTTCAGTTTTAGTTTTGGCGTTTCAAAAAAAAAAACGTTCTTGGTTTAAGTTTTGGTTTTCAAAAATTTGGCTTAACAAGTGTCAGTTTCAGTTTCGGTTTCAAAAGTTTCCTTTAAAACCGGGTTGTCAGGTTTCAGTTCTGATTAGGTTTCCACCCTTGGTTGCAGCAAAAAAAACCTCTCACTTGTCGGAGATCTGTTCCTTCTGCAGTCACCATGGGCCCAATCACATCATCATGTTGTGCAGTACGTAATGCAGGTGCACTGGTGGTTTTGTCTGAAAATCAATGAAGAGTTTTACTTTGAAAGAAAACCAATTGAAAGCAATTGCAAACTTGATCATAGATTTAATTATATATTTAAACATTTTTTGCAATTTAACTCACATCTATCTGCAGCTCAGATAGCCAAACGGTAAAAGCATCTGCCTCAGGAGCTTTAGACTTGGGTTTGGTACCGGGTCGGGTCAAACCAATGACTTTAAAGTTAGTATTTACAGCTTTCTTGCTTGACGCTCAGCATTAAACGAACAGTCTGAAGAACAAGCAGCCAAGTTTGTTCGTTGTGCCGTAGGGAAAGGATATTTAATTTTTTATTTCGTTGCATATTTATCCTCCTATCACAAAAAAGCGATCAATGCGCTATACGAGCTCGCTTAGGAGTTGCCAGCCATCTGTCTACCACACCAAGATGGGGGAATCCCGCTAAGTGCCTTTCCCAACGGCACAACAAGTAAACTTGCCGGCTTGTTCTCCACACTGTCTCTTTAATGCTGAGCATCAAGCAGGGAAGCTGTGAATACCAATTTTAAAGTCATTGGTTTGATCCGACTCGGAATTAAACCCCGAGTCTACAGCTCAAGAGACAGACGCTCCATACCACTCGGCCATCTGAGCTGTTCTTAGGATATATTTCTTAGGATATCAAGCGAGATTCACCCACCTGGGTGTAGTAGACAGGTGGCTGGCAGTTCCTAAGTGAGCTCATTATAGCGTTTTGATCACTTTCTTGCAGAGGTGGGCATTTTTTAAAAATTGGTTGAAGCGCAGCGCAACAAAGCGCAAAAGTTCTGTTAAGTCATGAAACGCAACGCAACTAGCGCAACCTAATTTTTAAATTGACTGAAGCGCAACGCAACTTTCGCAATCAATTATTTTTTTGCATTAAAGCGCAACGCAACTTCCGCAATCAATAATTTTTTTGCATTAAATCGCAACGCAACTTCCGCAATGAGGTTTATACAAAAAAAAAAGCGCAACGCAACTTTCGCAATGAAAAATTTAATAAAGCGCAACGAGCAGATGTATAAGCAATGCAATTTTTTCTTGAGTTATTTCTATAGGGGCTTAAAACAGCACGCAGTTGGCTACAACGCGACAACGATTTTAATGCAAGTGACTGTAACAGGATTTTGCGTGGTCAATGAACAGGAAAATTAACTAAGAAGCGAAAAAAGATGCGTTGCTGACGATTGCTTTCTTCATCTTCATCCTCTTATCACGAGAAAGCGAAGGAGGCGCTGCTTAGGACGAATCCAGACTCGCTTAGGAGTTGCCTTTGTTTCCGAGTTTTCCGGTTGAATTTTGCTTCTGACTTATTAAATTTGCCGCTTGCCAGATTTCACCAAGCAGAGATAATCAACGTGAAGCATCTTATCCAAGGACGCAACAACGAGACTAGGTTGGGAGTTGAACCATTAACCTTGCGATCATGGTCGTCGTAAAAACGACGCTCTAAACCACTG
>CAXFYD010000012.1:0-18584 GCA_964006365.1 Trididemnum miniatum | reverse complement strand
ATATGACCACTAATTGCACACTGAGCGTCACAGTTCTGCGATCGATGGCCGTACTGGCTACCAGAACAGGTATTCTTGGGTCGTTCCAGGTGATATGGTAAGCTTCTTGATCCAAATCTGTTTTCATTGCCTGTGTATACCATGACTGTTCTATAAATGATGCGACTTGCGGATTGGTATTCCTGCTGGGTACGTACTTTTGCATACTTCACGCTGAGTGTATTCTTTCTTACAAATCGGGCCTGTTAGAACGTGGAACACTTGTAGCATTCATACGAACTTTCAGTGAAATAGACGGCCTTCGACCTGATTGGTATAGCTACCTGAAATCTACTTTGAAGAAATAGTCAGCACCCTTCAGTGATATCTCGCCGCAAGTCGCATATAGTCATGAACTGGTATGATATGCACTCGAGCTTGAAACAGGCATAGATCTTGCAGCCTTTCTTAGCACCAAGTACGGCCGGGAGAACCTGTATGGGTGGCTAGTTTGGCTATAAATCGCGACATGGAGCTGTACAGAGTGCTGGCAATGCTCAAATAAAGCTATGGTCAAAGATTGGAAGAGAACGATCGTACGATTATGCATGAGTAGCTCAATCGGTAGCAACCAAAAATAAGCTGATTTCCTAGAAGTAGTTTTCTGATACCGTTATTAGTCAGGTTGATGGCCGTCGGTTTCTCTAAAAGTATCTGTTAATGATAGCGATGCTCCAAGCACAAACAGAATAAATTCGACATAAAGAAATATACGTAACTTGTACATTGCGATATTCCGTACCCTTCAGTTATACCTCACCGCTTGTCGCACCACGTCAAGAACTGGTATGATATCACACACGCTAGAGACATGAATGGACCAAGTAGCTTTCCGTACCGCCAATAACAACCCGGCACTACCTGTATTTGGTGGCCTTTACGGCTTTTGATCGCAAAATGCAGACTCACAACGTGCTAGTCGTGTTCGAACGAAGTGGAAGTCGAAGACTGGAAGAAAATGATCGCACGATTCTGTTTGAGCAGCTCAATAGGATGTATTCTAAGATGAGTTGATTCCTCGTAAATGGGGTTGATACAGATAACTATCGGGTTGAAGGTTTCTGTTTGCTTTAAAAGCGCATTTTGTCGTCAAATATAACAAGCGCCTTGGCATATACGATGCCTAGGAAAGGGTACAGTCAACTTGCAGAACGCGATAGTCCGTTGCCACAGTAATATCACGCAGCCAGTCGCATCAAATCAAAGGCTGTTATCATATAATCGGGCTTTGAAAACAGCGGCGGGTCAAGAACCTTTTTGAGACATTAAGTACGGCCTACAATATCTGTATTGGTGTCATGTACGGCTATCGATTGCGAAATCGAGGTGCACAGTGTGATTGTAGTGTTTGAAAGAAACAAAAGTCGAAAACTGAATAAAACGATCGTACGATTATACACGAGTAGCTCAATCGGTAGCATTCCTATATTGTCAGACTCTCGAGCTTTGCAAAATGAGTGTTTTATTTCCTACAAATCGTGTATGCTTAATCGTAGATGGATAGGGCTCTAAGGCGCATCTAGAGCAACCAAAGACTTTGAAACTGATTGGGATCGTAATCAAAACATCTTTGAAAATCATCTCGCTACAGTGTGCTATCGATTGAACTACTTACGATAAAGCGTGCGATATATCTTTTCGCGTACTCGACAATAGCTTCATTCGAGCACTACACGTATGCTTTGCGTCTCCATCCTGCGATTGTAAGTCGTACTCGTCACCAATTCAGCCAGGCCCGGGCCGTTCTTGGTGATACGGAAAACTACTTGATCCGAATCTGTGTTCAATCTCTGTATGTATTATACCAATTCATGGTCTGATGCGACTTGCGGTGTGTTATTCTTGTAGTACATGGACTTTCGCCTTTTGCAAATCGAGTGCATTCTTCACTACAAATCGAATACGTTAAGTTGTAGATCATTTGTAGATAACATAGGCGCCTCTATAGCCATAGACGACTCTCGACCCGATTTGTCAAATATAATCCGAAATTTATTCTGTGGTATCAGCTCATATGTGGTTGCGATCGACTCAGACACACAATTCGAGTTGATTGATCTTTCTTCTTTGCTTCTTCGACAATTGCTTCATTGAAACACAATTTGTACGCTTTCCCACCTCATTTTGCAATCGGTGGCCGTTCAGCCTATCAGAATAATCAGATCTGGACTACAAGCTCTGCACATTTGGTAGTATCATCAAAGAATTGAACCAGAGACTTTGTGGTCTTTTTTGCATGCATCAACTGAGTATACTTCGCAGAAATGTACGTTCGATTTCTTCGAGTCATTGCCTGTCGGTTTATATGACAACTATTTGCACGCTGAGCGTCCCAGTTTTGCGATCGATGGCCGTACTGGCTACCAGTACAGGTAGTCTTTTGTCCTTCTTGGTGATATGGTAAGCTACTTGATCCCATTCAGCTTTTATTGCATGTGGATATCATAACAGTTCTTGAAATGATGCATTTTGCGGCTAGGTATTCCTGCAGGATACGTGCTTTTGCACATCTCAAGCTGACTGTATTCTTCCTTACAAATCATACCTGTTAATGCGACCTGGGCGTTGAAAGGAACGGTTGCGGCTCCAGGCGCTTTCCTAGGATGGCGACCTTGCTTGGTCAGGTATGTCTGCAGCCATGGCTTTAACTTTGTGAAGTTATTGACGATGAAATATTGGTACTATTGGGTGTCCGAATGCTCGCGATGGGGACAGTCACGCACTATATTCCCAAAGGTGAAGCATAAGTAGCATACTATCGGGATGCGTGCTGGTGAGTGTGCACGAGGAGCGCGAGTTGTGAGTGGTTGCACTGGACGCTGACTACGCGGTGAGCCATCTTGTCGTGACCTTTGATGGATGGTTTCCACCGGAGTTGGTTGCCCGCTCATAACAGAAATGGCGTCTGTTTGACGCGGCGTGAAGTATTTTTCGGCTGCAGCTCTTGAGTCATCGATTGACTGACGCACAGACGCTGATTCAACAGAATATACTCTGACGCTTAATCATCTTGGCTGTCACTTAATGGACTTAATTCTTCCGATGAAGACGATTCATTCGATAACCGGCGCCTGGAAGATCGGCTTCCTCGATGGTTCGACCTTCGACTGTGCCGACCATGGTCGATATTGTACATATCACTTTTCTTGGTCTTACGAGCACTTGGAACCGATGAGGTTTTCTTCGTACTGTTGGCCGATAGGGCTCGTTCTGGATGACTACGGCCACGAGCATTTTCTCCACAAGCAGCTTTGAGCATCACTGTGATGTGACGCTCGCTCTCCGTAGGATACTGCGCCAGTTTGCTTAGATCATCGGTCTTTCCTTCGAACTTCGCAAGTTTCTGCGTGGCATTCGTGAACAGAGTGCGCTGTAATCCTGCGATGAACATGGACATACGGTCCGACCTCGAGATAACCTAACGGAGAATATCCGATGATAATACCGCATTGACTGGTTCACCTCCTGGGCACAACGGTTCACAGCGACAAGCGCCTCTTTAAGGACTTGGTTGGTCAAGTACGTTGAAATCAGATTATTCACCGCCCCGGGCCAAGTCGTGAACCCAGTATCTTCGCTAATGTCCGATTCCATAGCTTTTGGCTGCGTGTATTCTTCTATCGCATTGCCACGAAGAAAACTTTCGGCTATGATCAGCGCTAGTCCTTCAGGTACGATGTTCTATTTACAGCAGGTCACGAAATTGTAGAGCCACTTGATGAGCTCAATGGTTCGGCGACCTGCAAATTCTACTTGCCTCATCTGACTTGTCATGTTTTGCTACGGTCGAAATTCGACGGAGATCGTACCGTGTTTTGAAGACGATAACGCCGATAAGAAGTCAGATGAGCGAACCTCGGATTTGATGGATGTATCTCATCCAAGTAGCCCACACGATTTTTCCAGATGTACTCCCATGATATAGCGAGGGCCTGTACATGCGAGCTCTGCACTCACAACTCCACCAACTGGTGGATGAACCTGACTTACTGTGTGGATCACAGGTATATCTTGTTCAGCCCCAGTGGCCTGTCCGGGCCACTGGTGCTCATTCACCGGGTCAGCCATTTCTGATGTGCTTTCGTACTGGAGGTTCCGTGCCGTGTTTTTTACCGACAATGACCGTCGAGCGTTCTCTCCAAAGCGTCTCACGTCCCACTCGTGGTGCTTTTGAACTGCGGAAGCTTGTCTTTCTGTTTTCTGGTAATACAGGCGTGCTATGCCTATAAGCGCGCACCCTGTATGATTTTGAGCTCTTTCTCTCGTTGACGGACCTCTCAAGCGTCGTTCCGCTGCGGCCAATTCTTGATCTTCTCATCTCCTTTATTCTTCTCTCGGAGGTGCGACGTACTCCTCCGTAGGCATGTGCTCCTGTGACTCACACAACGGAGATTCTTGGGTCTACTTTTTCTAGCGCCTAAGCGCCTTAAGGTCTTTCTTCAATTTCCTGGAAGTATCTTGAGAACTTGTGGTTCTAGGCCGGGAAACCACTGTAATGTAGCGGATATAGCGGTTACTCGTCAGCCCATTCAGAACAATGCACTTGGCTTGCAGGCCAAGAGCGGAAGATGACAGAAAAGAAACAGCCCCTGGGGCCAGTCCGTATGAGGGAAAAGCCGCAATCGCTGCTTCAGCCAGCTAGGCGACGTGATCGGCAGACCTACTGGGCACTCAGCCCCTACACTGTAGAGAGAGGGAGAGAACGGTGAACCGGTGGCGGTTAGTGCGAGGCTAATCCGTCATTGAAGCGGCGTGCCCGTAGCACGACCGTCCCCGTCAACCTTCGCCGCTGCACAAGTTGCCAATAAGTTGGCTGTCTACGAAAATGAATTGACTGGGTATTAAGTAATGCACTGGAGGCGGCCAAACTACACCCAAATATGGTCCACCGATGTCAAATTGGCTTACATCAAGTCAACCCAGCCAATGAAACAATGTGTGTTCATTAAGGCACAAGCCGCCGAGCTCGAACTTCACCCCGACGGTACCTCAAACTCATGAAGTCATTGTATGGTCTGGCTGATAGTGGCGACAATTGACATGCCACATTAACCCTGCATCTCTCGGATGATCTCAAACTGGTTCCCAACTCTGTTGAAACGTCACATCACTTCAAGAAAGATGACCAAAGCCAGCTCACAGGCATCAACATGCCATATGTGGATGACTTACTGCACAGGCACGCTTCCCCTCCAGGAAGCCTGCCGCGCAGCGAACTAGGGGCTCAAAACGTCGCCCGATGGCTCACTACCTCTGACGTTTGCCGGGTACCAAGTTAACCAATCACCCCAAGGAACGGTATACATCGATCAAAGCTTCTATCTTAGAAAGCTCGAGGAGTTACCGCTGGACGCGGAGTAACCATAGTTCAGTTCCATGCGCATGAAGCTCGCGTGGATGACCAACTCTCGCCCGGATGCTTTGTTGAAAATCTCACAGATTGCGCAGAGTACGGACAATATTTTCGCCGAAGGACAGTCCAGGGCGATCAAGCTGTTGAACAAAACATCCGATGCATTATCGACACCCGGCGTTCTTAAAGTTCGGCCAGCTGAACTTGGATTTAATTTGTATCATCGGATACTCGGACGCCGCACTTGACGGTAACTATGACCTGACGAGCCAACTGGGTTGGATTGCACTCATAGCCGACGATACCAGCCGTGCATCACCTATACTCTTAAAGAGTTACAAGTCCCATTGAATCATCAAGTCAGTCCTGGCGGCCGAGATCATTGAATTTTCCGACCTCTTCGACGACGCATACGCGTTGTTCACCCAGACGGATCAGGCCATCCGCAGGTCAGTGCCCCTCCACCTGCTAACTGACTCGAAGTCTCTGTTCGATATAATATAGAAGGGCTCGCGGACCCGCGAGAAACGAATAATGTTCGACTTGAACGCTGCACGTGAAGGATACACAATCCGTGGCATCAACAATATCGGGTTCGTCAGGTCAAACGACAACCTGGCCGACGGTCTCACGATGCCGAAGATCCAAGCGAATCTCTATGATCTCGCCAAGACAGGCTACCATAAGCCACACGAAGAACAATATATCATGAGGCCAGTGGTCCTTTCAAAACATAAGGCCGCCGGCAAGGATTACTCAAATTAACACTTAAATTAATGGATTTGGGGTAGTTACCAAAGAGCAGCGACCACCGGCCCCAAAGGCTAATTAATTTAAGCTACTCAGCGCTCATCTCAACACTCATGAGCGTCGAGCCGCACTACGTAAGCACCAGGCCCAGGCAGCTTGGCGCTCAATCGAGAAGGACAAATAAAGGGATGTCATCGTCATGAATAAAAACATAGTGAATGGTGCGTGACACACGCTCTACTTGCCTCTGGATTGAATACACCCCCACAGGATGCAACCTGCATCGTAACACCAGACGAAAATCCGACAGTAACACATGACACATACACCGATGCCAGCGCATATTCAATACGGAACGCCGAGTCAAGACGCGCTTGGAGTCCTCCCTAAAGCCCACACCAACGGTAAAACCACACGACAGCGCCGACCCCAAGTCAATTAGGCACAGCGTTCATATCGATTGTCCCAAATAACGGCACGGTGCATAACGAATGACGATCGTCACAAGGCACGCTGTATTATGGACTCGGTGAGCTTGCCAATGATTTCTGAATTTTGTGCGAAATCTTTTGCGGAACCATATCATGCATCGACGCCTTTTTCATAGCTTTGCAGCAACGCGAAACAGAACGACACCAATGATGGAGCAGTCATTACCATCAGAGTTCTATAGGGACAGCCAGCCTACTGCCACAATTGCTGCAGACGAAGAGGGCTCGCCGGAGGTTGAAACCATATTCGAATAAAGTAGCTAGGTGTATCGCCAAGAACGATTCGAGCCCGAACTAATCGGTGACCAGTATGACTTTATATCGAAGAATGGAAACGCGAAAAAACTAATTGTGCTCGAATGAAGCTATTGTGCAATACGCGAAGAGATCATTTGCACTCGTTTTCACAAGTAGCACAATTTTCAGCACATTTTGGTATGCTGATTTATAAGATAAAACAGAAATTTTCAACCCGATACTCATGTATAATCGTACGATCGTTTTATTCCAGTTTTCGGCTATCGTTTCTTTCAAACACTGCAATCACACTGTGCACCTCGATTTCGCGATCGATAGCCGAATATGACACCAATGCAGATAGTGTCGGCTGTACTTAATATCTCAAAAAGGTTCTTGATCCTTCGCTGTTTTCAAAGCTCGATAATATGAAAACAGCCTTTGATTTGATGCGACTGGCTGCGTGATACTACTGTGGCGACGGACTATCGCGTTCTGCAAGTTGATTGGACCCTTTCCTAGGCATCGTATATGCCAAGGCGCTTGTTATATTTGAAGACAAAGTGCGCTTTTAAAGCAAACAGAAACCTTCAACCCGATAGTTATCTGTATCAACCCCATTTACGAGGAATCAACTCGTCCTAAAATGCACCCGATCGAGCTGCTCAAACAGAATCGTGCGATCATTTTCTTCCAGTCTTCGACTTCCACTTCGTTCGAACACGACTAGCACGTTGCGAGTCTGCATTTTGCGATCAAAAGCCGTAAAGTCCACCAAATACAGGTAGTGCCGGGTTGTTCTTGGCGCTACGGAAAGCTACTTGGTCCATGTATGTCTTTGACGTGTGTGTTATCATACCAGTTCTTGACGTGGTGCGACAAGCGGTGAGGTATAACTGAAGGGTACGGAATATCGCAATAAACAAGTTACGTATATTTCTTTTAGTCGAATTTATTCTGTTTGTGCTTGGAGCATCGCTATCATTAACAGATAATTTTAGAGAAACCGACGGCCATCAATCTGACTAATAACGGTATCAGAAAACTACTTCTAGGAAATCAGCTTATTTTTGGTTGCTACCGATTGAGCTACTCATGCATAATCGTACGATCGTTCTCTTCCAATCTTTGACCATAGCTTTATTTGAGCATTGCCAGCATTCTGTACAGCTCCATTTCGCGATTTATAGCAGAACTAGCCACCCATACAGGTTCTCCCGGCCGTACTTGGTGCTAAGAAAGGCTACAAGATCTATACCTGTTTCAAGCTCGAGTGTATATCATACCAGTTCATGACTATATGCGACTTGCGGTGAGATATCACTGAAGGGTGCGGACTATTTCTTCAAAGTAGATTTCTGATAACTATACCTATCAGGTCGAAGGCCGTCGATCTCGCTGAAAGTTTGTATGAATGCTACAAATGCTCCACGTTCTAACAGGCACGATTTGTAAGAAAGAATACACTCAGCGTGAAGTATGCTAAAGTTCGTACCTAACAGGAATACCTAGCTGCAAGTCGCATCATTTATAGAACAGTCATGATATACACAGGCAATGAAAACAGATTTGGATCAAGAAGCTTACCATATCACCAAGAACGACCCAAGAATACATGTACTGGTAGCCAGTACGGCTATCGATCGCAAAACTGTGACGCTCTGCGTACAAGTAGCTATCAGATGAACCGACAGGCAAAGACTCAAAGAAAACGATCGTACATTTCTGCGCAATATACTCAGTTGACTGCATGCAGAAAGTAGCACAAAGTCTCTGGTTCAATTCTTTGATGATAATACCAAATGTGCAGAGCTTGTAGTCCGGATCTGATTGTGTTGGTAATCTGAACGTTCCACCGACTGCAAAATGGGTGGGAAAGCGTGCAAATAGTGTCTCAATGAAGCAATTGTCGAAGAATCAAAGAAGAAAGATCAGTCGACTCGAATTGTGTGTCTGAGTCGATCTCAACCTCATATGAGCTGATAACACAGAATAAATTTCGGATTATATAAGACGAATCGGGTCGAGAGTCGTCGATGGCTCTAGAAGCGCCTATGTTATCTACAAATGATCAACAACTTAACGTATTCGATTTGTAGTTAAGAATGCACTCGACTTGCAAAAGGCGAAAGTCCATGTACTACAAGAATATCACACCGCAAGTCGCATCAGGCCATGAATTGGTATGATATATACAGAGATTGAACACAGATTCGAATCAAGTAGTTTACCGTATCACCAAAAGCGGCCCGGGCCTGGCTGAATTGGTGACCAGTACGACTTACAATCGCAGAATAGAGACGCAAAGCATACGTGCAATGCTCGAAGGAAGCTATTGTCGAGTACGCGAAAAGATCTATCGCACGCTTTATCGTAAGTAGTTCAATCGATAGCACACTGTAGCGAGATGATTTTCAAAGATGTTTTGATTACGATCCCAATCGGCTTCAAATTCGTTGGCTGCTCTCGACGCGCCTCAGAGCACTATACATGCTCTACGATTCAGCATACACGATTTGTAGGAAATAAAACACTCATCTTGCAAAGCTCGAGAGTCTGACAATATAGGAATGCTACCGATTGAGCTACTCGTGTATAATCGTACGATCGTTTTATTCCAGTTTTCGGCTATCGTTTCTTTCAAACACTGCAATCACACTGTGCACCTCGATTTCGCGATCGATAGCCGAATATGACACCAATGCAGATAGTGTCGGCTGTGCTTAATATCTCAAAAAGGTTCTTGATCCTTCGCTGTTTTCAAAGCTCGATTATATGAAAACAGCCTTTGATTTGATGCGACTGGCTGCGTGATACTACTGTGGCGACGGACTATCGCGTTCTGCAAGTTGATTGGACCCTTTCCTAGGCATCGTATATGCCAAGGCGCTTGTTATATTTGAAGACAAAGTGCGCTTTTAAAGCAAACAGAAACCTTCAACCCGATAGTTATCTGTATCAACCCCATTTACGAGGAATCAACTCGTCTTAAAATGCACCCGATCGAGCTGCTCAAACAGAATCGTGCGATCATTTTCTTCCAGTCTTCGACTTCCACTTCGTTCGAACACGACTAGCACGTTGCGAGTCTGCATTTTGCGATCAAAAGCCGTAAAGTCCACCAAATACAGGTAGTGCCGGGTTGTTCTTGGCGCTACGGAAAGCTACTTGGTCCATGTATGTCTTTGACGTGTGTGTTATCATACCAGTTCTTGACGTGGTGCGACAAGCGGTGAGGTATAACTGAAGGGTACGGAATATCGCAATAAACAAGTTACGTATATTTCTTTTAGTCGAATTTATTCTGTTTGTGCTTGGAGCATCGCTATCATTAACAGATACTTTTAGAGAAACCGACGGCCATCAATCTGACTAATAACGGTATCAGAAAACTACTTCTAGGAAATCAGCTTATTTTTGGTTGCTACCGATTGAGCTACTCATGCATAATCGTACGATCGTTCTCTTCCAATCTTTGACCATAGCTTTATTTGAGCATTTCCAGCATTCTGTACAGCTCCATTTCGCGATTTATAGCCGAACTAGCCACCCATACAGGTTCTACCGGCCGTACTTGGTGCTAAGAAAGGCTACAATATCTATACCTGTTTCAAGCTCGTGTGTATATCATACCAGTTCATGACTATATGCGACTTGCGGCGAGATATCACTGAAGGGTGCGGACAATTTCTTCAAAGTAGATTTCTGATAACTATACCAATCAGGTCGAAGGCCGTCGATCTCGCTGAAAGTTTGTATGAATGCTACAAATGTTCCACGTTCTAACAGGCACGATTTGTAAGAAAGAATACACTCAGCGTTAAGTATACTAAAGTACGTACCCAACAGGAATACCTAGCTGCAAGTCGCATCATTTATAGAACAGTCATGATATACACAGGCAATGAAGACAGATTTGGATCAAGTAGCTTACCATATCAAAAAGGACGACCCAAGACTATCTGTACTGGTAGCCAGTTCGGCTATCGATCGCAAAACTGTGACGCTCGGCGTGCAAGTAGTAATCAGTCGAACCGACAGGCAAAGACTCGAAGAAAACGATCGTACATTTCTGGGCAATATGCTCGATTGACTGCATGCAGAAAAGAGCACAAAGTCTCTGGTTCAATTCTTTCATGATAATACCAAATGCGCAGAGCTTGTAGTCCGGACCTGGTTGTGTAGGTAGACTGAACGGTAAGCGATTGCAAAATGGAGATGCAAAGCGTGCAAATAGTGTTTCAATGAAGCAATGGTCAAAGAATCACAGAAGAAAGATCGGTCGACTCGAGTTGCATGCCTGAGTCGATCGCAACCTCATATGAGCTGATACCACACAATAAATTTCGGATTATATTTGACAAATCGGGTCGAGAGACGTCGATGGCTCGAGAAGTGCCTATGGTCTCTACAAAGGATCTACGACTTAACGTATTCGATTTGCATGAAAGAATGCACTCGATTTGCAAAACGCGAAAGTCCATGCACTAGAAGAATATCACACCGCAAGTCGCAACAGACCATGAATGGGTATGATACATACAGAGATTGAACACAGATTCGGATCGAGTAGTTTACCGTATCACCAAGAACGGCCGGGGCCTAGTATGATTGGTGACCAGTTCGGCTTACAATCGCAGAATGGAGACGCAAAGCATACGTGTAGTGCTCGAAGGAAGCTATTGTCGAATACGCGAAATGATCTATCGCACGATTTATCGTAAGTAGTTCAATCGGTAGCACACTGACGTGAGCTGATTTTTAAAGATGTTTTGATTACGATACCAATCGGGTTCAAAGTCGTTGGTTGCTCTAGAAGCGCCTGTAGACACTATACATATACTACGATTCAGCATACACGATTTGTAGAAAACAAAACACTCATCTTGCAAAGATCGAGAGTCTGACAATACAAGAATGCTACCGATTGAGCTACTCATGTTTAATCATACGATCGTTTATTCCAGTTTTCGACTATCGTTGTATTAAAACACTTTAATCACACTGTGCACCTCGATTTCGCGATCGAAAGTCGTACATGACACCGATGCAGATAGTATCGGCCCTACTATATGTATCGAGAAGCTTCTTGATCCGCCGCTGTTTTCAACGCCCGAGTACATGATAACAGTCTTTGATTTGATCCGACTGGCTGCGTGATATTACTGTGGCGACAGACTTTCGCGTTCTGCAAGTTGATTGTACCCTTTCCTAGGCATCGTATATGCCGAAGCGCTTATAATATTTGACGACAAAATGCGCTTTTAAAGCAAACAGAAACCTTCAACCCGATAGTATTCTGTATCAACCCCATTTACGAGGAATCAACTCATCTTAGAATACATCCTATTGAGCTGCTCAAACAGAATCGTGCGATCATTTTCTTCCAGTCTTCGACTTCCACTTCGTTCGAACACGACTAGCACGTTGTGAGTCTGCATTTTGCGATCAAAAGCCGTAAAGGCCACCAAATACAGGTAGTGCCGGGTTGTTATTGGCGGTACGGAAAGCTACTTGGTCCATTCATGTCTCTAGCGTGTGTGATATCATACAAGCTCTTGACGTGATGCGACAAGCGGTGAGGTATAACTGAAGGGTACGGAATATCGCAATGTACAAGCTACGTCTATTTCTTTTAGTCGAATTTATTCTGTTTGAGCCTGGAACATGGCTATCGCTAACAGACACTTTTAAAGAAACCGACGGCCATGAACCTGGCTAATATCGGTCTCAGAAAACTACTTCTAGGAAATAAGCTTATTTCTGGTAGCTATCGATTGAGCTACTCATGTATAATCGTACGATCGTTCTCTTTCAATCTTCGACCGTAGCTTTATTTGAGCACTGCCAGCGCTCTGAACAGCTCTTTTTCACAGTTTATAGCCGAACTAGCCACCCATACAGGTTCTCCCGACCGTACTTGGTGCTACGAAAGGCATCCAGATCTATGCTTGTTCTATGCTCGCGTGTATACCATACCAGTTAATGACTATATGCGACTTGCGGCGAGATATCACTGAAGGGTGCGGACTATTTCTTAATAGTAGATTTCTGATAACGATGCCAATCAGGTCGAAGGCCGTCGATTTCGCTGAAAGTTCGTATGGATGCTACACGTGTTACACGTTCTAACAGGCACGATTTGTAAGAAAGAATACACTAAGCTAGAAATATGCAAAGGTACGTGCCCTACAAGAATACCTAGCTGCAAGTCGCATCATTTCAAGAACTGTCATGATATACACAGGCAATGAAGACAGATTTGGATCAAGTAGCTTACCATATCAAAAAGGACGACCCAAGACTATCTGTACTGGTAGCCAGTTCAGCTATCGATCGCAAAACTGTGACGCTCGGCGTGCAAGTAGTAATCAGACGAACCGACAGGCAAAGACTCGAAGAAAACGATCGTACATTTCTGGGCAATATGCTCGATTGACTGCATGCAGAAAAGAGCACAAAGTCTCTGGTTCAATTCTTTCATGATAATACCAAATGCGCAGAGCTTGTAGTCCGGATCTGGTTGTGTAGGTAGACTGAACGGTAAGCGATTGCAAAATGGAGATGCAAAGCGTGCAAATAGTGTTTCAATGAAGCAATGGTCAAAGAATCACAGAAGAAAGATCGGTCGACTCGAGTTGCATGCCTGAGTCGATCGCAACCTCATATGAGCTGATACCACACAATAAATTTCGGATTATATTTGACAAATCGGGTCGAGAGACGTCGATGGCTCGAGAAGTGCCTATGGTCTCTACAAATGATCTACGACTTAACGTATTCGATTTGCATGAAAGAATGCACTCGATTTGCAAAACGCGAAAGTCCATGCACTAGAAGAATATCACACCGCAAGTCGCAACAGACCATGAATGGGTATGATATATACAGAGACTGAACACAGATTCGGATCGAGTAGTTTACCGTATCACCAAGAACGGCCGGGGCCTAGTATGATTGGTGACCAGTTCGGCTTACAATCGCAGAATGGAGACGCAAAGCATACGTGTAGTGCTCGAAGGAAGCTATTGTCGAATACGCGAAATGATCTATCGCACGATTTATCGTAAGTAGTTCAATCGGTAGCACACTGACGTGAGCTGATTTTTAAAGATGTTTTGATTACGATACCAATCGGGTTCAAAGTCGTTGGTTGCTCTAGAAGCGCCTGTAGACACTATACATATACTACGATTCAGAATACACGATTTGTAGAAAATAAAACACTCATCTTGCAAAGATCGAGAGTCTGACAATACAAGAATGCTACCGATTGAGCTACTCATGTTTAATCATACGATCGTTTATTCCAGTTTTCGACTATCGTTGTATCAAAACACTTTAATCACACTGTGCACCTCGATTTCGCGATCGAAAGTCGTACATGACACCGATGCAGATAGTATCGGCCCTACTATATGTATCGAGAAGCTTCTTGATCCGCCGCTGTTTTCAACGCCCGAGTACATGATAACAGCCTTTGATTTGATGCGACTGGCTGCGTGATATTACTGTGGCGACAGACTTTCGCGTTCTGCAAGTTGATTGTACCCTTTCCTAGGCATCGTATATGCCGAGGCGCTTATAATATTTGACGACAAAATGCGCTTTTAAAGCAAACAGAAACCTTCAACCCGATAGTATTCTGTATCAACCCCATTTACGAGGAATCAACTCATCTTAGAATACATCCTATTGAGCTGCTCAAACAGAATCGTGCGATCATTTTCTTCCAGTCTTCGACTTCCACTTCGTTCGAACACGACTAGCACGTTGTGAGTCTGCATTTTGCGATCAAAAGCCGTAAAGGCCACCAAATACAGGTAGTGCCGGGTTGTTATTGGCGGTACGGAAAGCTACTTGGTCCATTCATGTCTCTAGCGTGTGTGATATCATACAAGCTCTTGACGTGATGCGACAAGCGGTGAGGTATAACTGAAGGGTACGGAATATCGCAATGTACAAGCTACGTCTATTTCTTTTAGTCGAATTTATTCTGTTTGAGCCTGGAACATGGCTATCGCTAACAGACACTTTTAAAGAAACCGACGGCCATGAACCTGGCTAATATCGGTCTCAGAAAACTACTTCTAGGAAATAAGCTTATTTCTGGTAGCTATCGATTGAGCTACTCATGTATAATCGTACGATCGTTCTCTTTCAATCTTCGACCGTAGCTTTATTTGAGCACTGCCAGCACTCTGAACAGCTCTTTTTCACAGTTTATAGCCGAACTAGCCACCCATACAGGTTCTCCCGACCGTACTTGGTGCTACGAAAGGCATCCAGATCTATGCTTGTTCTATGCTCGCGTGTATACCATACCAGTTAATGACTATATGCGACTTGCGGCGAGATATCACTGAAGGGTGCGGACTATTTCTTAATAGTAGATTTCTGATAACGATGCCAATCAGGTCGAAGGCCGTCGATTTCGCTGAAAGTTCGTATGGATGCTACACGTGTTACACGTTCTAACAGGCACGATTTGTAAGAAAGAATACACTAAGCTAGAAATATGCAAAGGTACGTGCCCTACAAGAATACCTAGCTGCAAGTCGCATCATTTCAAGAACTGTCATGATATACACAGGCAATGAAGACAGATTTGGATCAAGTAGCTTACCATATCAAAAAGGACGACCCAAGACTATCTGTACTGGTAGCCAGTTCAGCTATCGATCGCAAAACTGTGACGCTCGGCGTGCAAGTAGTAACCAGACGAACCGACAGGCAAAGACTCGAAGAAAACGATCGTACATTTCTGGGCAATATGCTCGATTGACTGCATGCAGAAAAGAGCACAAAGTCTCTGGTTCAATTCTTTCATGATAATACCAAATGCGCAGAGCTTGTAGTCCGGACCTGGTTGTGTAGGTAGACTGAACGGTAAGCGATTGCAAAATGGAGATGCAAAGCGTGCAAATAGTGTTTCAATGAAGCAATGGTCAAAGAATCACAGAAGAAAGATCGGTCGACTCGAGTTGCATGCCTGAGTCGATCGCAACCTCATATGAGCTGATACCACACAATAAATTTCGGATTATATTTGACAAATCGGGTCGAGAGACGTCGATGGCTCGAGAAGTGCCTATGGTCTCTACAAAGGATCTACGACTTAACGTATTCGATTTGCATGAAAGAATGCACTCGATTTGCAAAACGCGAAAGTTCATGCACTAGAAGAATATCACACCGCAAGTCGCAACAGACCATGAATGGGTATGATATATACAGAGACTGAACACAGATTCGGATCGAGTAGTTTACCGTATCACCAAGAACGGCCGGGGCCTAGTATGATTGGTGACCAGTTCGGCTTACAATCGCAGAATGGAGACGCAAAGCATACGTGTAGTGCTCGAAGGAAGCTATTGTCGAATACGCGAAATGATCTATCGCACGATTTATCGTAAGTAGTTCAATCGGTAGCACACTGACGTGAGCTGATTTTTAAAGATGTTTTGATTACGATACCAATCGGGTTCAAAGTCGTTGGTTGCTCTAGAAGCGCCTGTAGACACTATACATATACTACGATTCAGCATACACGATTTGTAGAAAACAAAACACTCATCTTGCAAAGATCGAGAGTCTGACAATACAAGAATGCTACCGATTGAGCTACTCATGTTTAATCATACGATCGTTTATTCCAGTTTTCGACTATCGTTGTATTAAAACACTTTAATCACACTGTGCACCTCGATTTCGCGATCGAAAGTCGTACATGACACCGATGCAGATAGTTTCGGCCGTACTATATGTATCGAGAAGCTTCTTGATCCGCCGCTGTTTTCAACGCCCGAGTATATGATAACAGCCTTTGATTTGATGCGACTGGCTGTGTGATATTACTGTGGCGACAGACTTTCGCGTTCTGCAAGTTGATT
Source organism: Trididemnum miniatum (assembly GCA_964006365.1). Classification (NCBI taxonomy): domain Eukaryota; kingdom Metazoa; phylum Chordata; class Ascidiacea; order Aplousobranchia; family Didemnidae; genus Trididemnum; species Trididemnum miniatum. The sequence continues at coordinate 1,821 of CAXFYD010000012.1, read as the reverse complement.
GTACCCTTTCCTAGGCATCGTATATGCCGAGGCGCTTATAATATTTGACGACAAAATGCGCTTTTAAAGCAAACAGAAACCTTCAACCCGATAGTATTCTGTATCAACCCCATTTACGAGGAATCAACTCATCTTAGAATACATCCTATTGAGCTGCTCAAACAGAATCGTGCGATCATTTTCTTCCAGTCTTCGACTTCCACTTCGTTCGAACACGACTAGCACGTTGTGAGTCTGCATTTTGCGATCAAAAGCCGTAAAGGCCACCAAATACAGGTAGTGCCGGGTTGTTATTGGCGGTACGGAAAGCTACTTGGTCCATTCATGTCTCTAGCGTGTGTGATATCATACAAGCTCTTGACGTGATGCGACAAGCGGTGAGGTATAACTGAAGGGTACGGAATATCGCAATGTACAAGCTACGTCTATTTCTTTTAGTCGAATTTATTCTGTTTGAGCCTGGAACATGGCTATCGCTAACAGACACTTTTAAAGAAACCGACGGCCATGAACCTGGCTAATATCGGTCTCAGAAAACTACTTCTAGGAAATAAGCTTATTTCTGGTAGCTATCGATTGAGCTACTCATGTATAATCGTACGATCGTTCTCTTTCAATCTTCGACCGTAGCTTTATTTGAGCACTGCCAGCACTCTGAACAGCTCTTTTTCACAGTTTATAGCCGAACTAGCCACCCATACAGGTTCTCCCGACCGTACTTGGTGCTACGAAAGGCATCCAGATCTATGCTTGTTCTATGCTCGCGTGTATACCATACCAGTTAATGACTATATGCGACTTGCGGCGAGATATCACTGAAGGGTGCGGACTATTTCTTAATAGTAGATTTCTGATAACGATGCCAATCAGGTCGAAGGCCGTCGATTTCGCTGAAAGTTCGTATGGATGCTACACGTGTTACACGTTCTAACAGGCACGATTTGTAAGAAAGAATACACTAAGCTAGAAATATGCAAAGGTACGTGCCCTACAAGAATACCTAGCTGCAAGTCGCATCATTTCAAGAACTGTCATGATATACACAGGCAATGAAGACAGATTTGGATCAAGTAGCTTACCATATCAAAAAGGACGACCCAAGACTATCTGTACTGGTAGCCAGTTCAGCTATCGATCGCAAAACTGTGACGCTCGGCGTGCAAGTAGTAACCAGACGAACCGACAGGCAAAGACTCGAAGAAAACGATCGTACATTTCTGGGCAATATGCTCGATTGACTGCATGCAGAAAAGAGCACAAAGTCTCTGGTTCAATTCTTTCATGATAATACCAAATGCGCAGAGCTTGTAGTCCGGACCTGGTTGTGTAGGTAGACTGAACGGTAAGCGATTGCAAAATGGAGATGCAAAGCGTGCAAATAGTGTTTCAATGAAGCAATGGTCAAAGAATCACAGAAGAAAGATCGGTCGACTCGAGTTGCATGCCTGAGTCGATCGCAACCTCATATGAGCTGATACCACACAATAAATTTCGGATTATATTTGACAAATCGGGTCGAGAGACGTCGATGGCTCGAGAAGTGCCTATGGTCTCTACAAATGATCTACGACTTAACGTATTCGATTTGCATGAAAGAATGCACTCGATTTGCAAAACGCGAAAGTCCATGCACTAGAAGAATATCACACCGCAAGTCGCAACAGACCATGAATGGGTATGATATATACAGAGATTGAACACAGATTCGGATCGAGTAGTTTACCGTATCACCAAGAACGGCCGGGGCCTAGTATGATTGGTGACCAGTTCGGCTTACAATCGCAGAATGGAGACGCAAAGCATACGTGTAGTGCTCGAAGG
>CAXFYD010000011.1:0-32820 GCA_964006365.1 Trididemnum miniatum | reverse complement strand
TGCCATAGCACTCAACTTACCTTATTCAAATAGAATGCCGACAACGATCGACTTGCTCCTATGTTTCTCGGCCCATGCACAAGGCTTGTTGTTTGGCAATCATGACCAAAAGAAAGCAGACGGACACCAGAGGGGGTTGCTGAGCCGATCTTCTCGTTCGTGATTTTGTGCTTAAATATTTGAGCCATATGCGGGCAAGCAGATGTCGGCGACAGCCAGTCAGGCAGGTATTCGAACTCTTTTCAAACTTCGAAGCGGCAAGAGCATGCTCAGTTCGCAAACTTTTCAACCCCGGCATAAACATGCAACTAAATGCCGTGCTACTATGCAGCTTCGTTCGCATAGTTTTTAAGCCCATGCAGCTTAGTTTTCAACGCAAAATCGAAGCAGCGAGCGGCAGCTAGTCAGGCAGGGAATCGAACCCTTTTCAAACATCCAAATCGCCATAGCCTGAAAGGAGATATGCTTTTGATTTTGAAAGAAGAAAAAACAGTGCCATAGCACTCAACTTACCTTATTCAAATAGAATGCCGACAACGATCGACTTGCTCCTATGTTTCTCGGCCCATGCACAAGGCTTGTTGTTTGGCAATCATGACCAAAAGAAAGCAGACGGACACCAGAGGGGGTTGCTGAGCCGATCTTCTCGTTCGTGATTTTGAGCCATATTATATATTTGAGCCATATGCGGGCAAGCAGATGGCGGCGACAGCCAGTCAGGCAGGTATTCGAACTCTTTTCAAACTTCGAAGCGGCAAGAGCATGCTCAGTTCGCAAACTTTTCAACCCCGGCATAAACATGCAACTAAATGCCGTGCTACTATGCAGCTTCGTTCGCATAGTTTTTAAGCCTATGCAGCTTAGTTTTCAACGCAAAATCGAAGCAGCGAGCGGCAGCTAGTCAGGCAGGGAATCGAACCCTTTTCAAACATCCAAATCGCCATAGCCTGAAAGGAGATAGGTTTCGTTCGCATGCTTTTGATTTTGAAAGAAGAAAAAACAGTGCCATAGCACTCAACTTACCTTATTCAAATAGAATGCCGACAACGATCGACTTGCTCCTATGTTTCTCGGCCCATGCACAAGGCTTGTTGTTTGGCAATCATGACCAAAAGAAAGCAGACGGACACCAGAGGGGGTTGCTGAGCCGATCTTCTCGTTCGTGATTTTGTGCTTAAATATTTGAGCCATATGCGGGCAAGCAGATGGCGGCGACAGCCAGTCAGGCAGGTATTCGAACTCTTTTCAAACTTCGAAGCGGCAAGAGCATGCTCAGTTCGCAAACTTTTCAACCCCGGCATAAACATGCAACTAAATGCCGTGCTACTATGCAGCTTCGTTCGCATAGTTTTTAAGCCCATGCAGCTTAGTTTTCAACGCAAAATCGAAGCAGCGAGCGGCAGCCAGTCAGGCAGGGAATCGAACCCTTTTCAAACATCCAAATCGCCATAGCCTGAAAGGAGATATGCTTTTGATTTTGAAAGAAGAAAAAACAGTGCCATAGCACTCAACTTACCTTATTCAAATAGAATGCCGACAACGATCGACTTGCTCCTATGTTTCTCGGCCCATGCACAAGGCTTGTTGTTTGGCAATCATGACCAAAAGAAAGCAGACGGACACCAGAGGGGGTTGCTGAGCCGATCTTCTCGTTCGTGATTTTGTGCTTAAATATTTGAGCCATATGCGGGCAAGCAGATGTCGGCGACAGCCAGTCAGGCAGGTATTCGAACTCTTTTCAAACTTCGAAGCGGCAAGAGCATGCTCAGTTCGCAAACTTTTCAACCCCGGCATAAACATGCAACTAAATGCCGTGCTACTATGCAGCTTCGTTCGCATAGTTTTTAAGCCCATGCAGCTTAGTTTTCAACGCAAAATCGAAGCAGCGAGCGGCAGCCAGTCAGGCAGGGAATCGAACCCTTTTCAAACATCCAAATCGCCATAGCCTGAAAGGAGATATGCTTTTGATTTTGAAAGAAGAAAAAACAGTGCCATAGCACTCAACTTACCTTATTCAAATAGAATGCCGACAACGATCGACTTGCTCCTATGTTTCTCGGCCCATGCACAAGGCTTGTTGTTTGGCAATCATGACCAAAAGAAAGCAGACGGACACCAGAGGGGGTTGCTGAGCCGATCTTCTCGTTCGTGATTTTGTGCTTAAATATTTGAGCCATATGCGGGCAAGCAGATGTCGGCGACAGCCAGTCAGGCAGGTATTCGAACTCTTTTCAAACTTCGAAGCGGCAAGAGCATGCTCAGTTCGCAAACTTTTCAACCCCGGCATAAACATGCAACTAAATGCCGTGCTACTATGCAGCTTCGTTCGCATAGTTTTTAAGCCCATGCAGCTTAGTTTTCAACGCAAAATCGAAGCAGCGAGCGGCAGCTAGTCAGGCAGGGAATCGAACCCTTTTCAAACATCCAAATCGCCATAGCCTGAAAGGAGATAGGTTTCGTTCGCATGCTTTTGATTTTGAAAGAAGAAAAAACAGTGCCATAGCACTCAACTTACCTTATTCAAATAGAATGCCGACAACGATCGACTTGCTCCTATGTTTCTCGGCCCATGCACAAGGCTTGTTGTTTGGCAATCATGACCAAAAGAAAGCAGACGGACACCAGAGGGGGTTGCTGAGCCGATCTTCTCGTTCGTGATTTTGTGCTTAAATATTTGAGCCATATGCGGGCAAGCAGATGTCGGCGACAGCCAGTCAGGCAGGTATTCGAACTCTTTTCAAACTTCGAAGCGGCAAGAGCATGCTCAGTTCGCAAACTTTTCAACCCCGGCATAAACATGCAACTAAATGCCGTGCTACTATGCAGCTTCGTTCGCATAGTTTTTAAGCCCATGCAGCTTAGTTTTCAACGCAAAATCGAAGCAGCGAGCGGCAGCTAGTCAGGCAGGGAATCGAACCCTTTTCAAACATCCAAATCGCCATAGCCTGAAAGGAGATAGGTTTCGTTCGCATGCTTTTGATTTTGAAAGAAGAAAGAACAGTGCCATAGCACTCAACTTACCTTATTCAAATAGAATGCCGACAACGATCGACTTGCTCCTATGTTTCTCGGCCCATGCACAAGGCTTGTTGTTTGGCAATCATGACCAAAAGAAAGCAGACGGACACCAGAGGGGGTTGCTGAGCCGATCTTCTCGTTCGTGATTTTGTGCTTAAATATTTGAGCCATATGCGGGCAAGCAGATGGCGGCGACAGCCAGTCAGGCAGGTATTCGAACTCTTTTCAAACTTCGAAGCGGCAAGAGCATGCTCAGTTCGCAAACTTTTCAACCCCGGCATAAACATGCAACTAAATGCCGTGCTACTATGCAGCTTCGTTCGCATAGTTTTTAAGCCCATGCAGCTTAGTTTTCAACGCAAAATCGAAGCAGCGAGCGGCAGCCAGTCAGGCAGGGAATCGAACCCTTTTCAAACATCCAAATCGCCATAGCCTGAAAGGAGATATGCTTTTGACTTTGAAAGAAGAAAAAACAGTGCCATAGCACTCAACTTACCTTATTCAAATAGAATGCCGACAACGATCGACTTGCTGCTATGTTTCTCGGCCCATGCACAAGGCTTGTTGTTTGGCAATCATGACCAAAAGAAAGCAGACGGACACCAGAGGGGGTTGCTGAGCCGATCTTCTCGTTCGTGATTTTGTGCTTAAATATTTGAGCCATATGCGGGCAAGCAGATGGCGGCGACAGCCAGTCAGGCAGGTATTCGAACTCTTTTCAAACTTCGAAGCGGCAAGAGCATGCTCAGTTCGCAAACTTTTCAACCCCGGCATAAACATGCAACTAAATGCCGTGCTACTATGCAGCTTCGTTCGCATAGTTTTTAAGCCCATGCAGCTTAGTTTTCAACGCAAAATCGAAGCAGCGAGCGGCAGCTAGTCAGGCAGGGAATCGAACCCTTTTCAAACATCCAAATCGCCATAGCCTGAAAGGAGATAGATTTCGTTCGCATGCTTTTGATTTTGAAAGAAGAAAAAACAGTGCCATAGCACTCAACTTACCTTATTCAAATAGAATGCCGACAACGATCGACTTGCTCCTATGTTTCTCGGCCCATGCACAAGGCTTGTTGTTTGGCAATCATGACCAAAAGAAAGCAGACGGACACCAGAGGGGGTTGCTGAGCCGATCTTCTCGTTCGTGATTTTGTGCTTAAATATTTGAGCCATATGCGGGCAAGCAGATGGCGGCGACAGCCAGTCAGGCAGGTATTCGAACTCTTTTCAAACTTCGAAGCGGCAAGAGCATGCTCAGTTCGCAAACTTTTCAACCCCGGCATAAACATGCAACTAAATGCCGTGCTACTATGCAGCTTCGTTCGCATAGTTTTTAAGCCCATGCAGCTTAGTTTTCAACGCAAAATCGAAGCAGCGAGCGGCAGCCAGTCAGGCAGGGAATCGAACCCTTTTCAAACATCCAAATCGCCATAGCCTGAAAGGAGATATGCTTTTGATTTTGAAAGAAGAAAAAACAGTGCCATAGCACTCAACTTACCTTATTCAAATAGAATGCCGACAACGATCGACTTGCTCCTATGTTTCTCGGCCCATGCACAAGGCTTGTTGTTTGGCAATCATGACCAAAAGAAAGCAGACGGACACCAGAGGGGGTTGCTGAGCCGATCTTCTCGTTCGTGATTTTGTGCTTAAATATTTGAGCCATATGCGGGCAAGCAGATGTCGGCGACAGCCAGTCAGGCAGGTATTCGAACTCTTTTCAAACTTCGAAGCGGCAAGAGCATGCTCAGTTCGCAAACTTTTCAACCCCGGCATAAACATGCAACTAAATGCCGTGCTACTATGCAGCTTCGTTCGCATAGTTTTTAAGCCCATGCAGCTTAGTTTTCAACGCAAAATCGAAGCAGCGAGCGGCAGCTAGTCAGGCAGGGAATCGAACCCTTTTCAAACATCCAAATCGCCATAGCCTGAAAGGAGATAGGTTTCGTTCGCATGCTTTTGATTTTGAAAGAAGAAAAAACAGTGCCATAGCACTCAACTTACCTTATTCAAATAGAATGCCGACAACGATCGACTTGCTCCTATGTTTCTCGGCCCATGCACAAGGCTTGTTGTTTGGCAATCATGACCAAAAGAAAGCAGACGGACACCAGAGGGGGTTGCTGAGCCGATCTTCTCGTTCGTGATTTTGTGCTTAAATATTTGAGCCATATGCGGGCAAGCAGATGGCGGCGACAGCCAGTCAGGCAGGTATTCGAACTCTTTTCAAACTTCGAAGCGGCAAGAGCATGCTCAGTTCGCAAACTTTTCAACCCCGGCATAAACATGCAACTAAATGCCGTGCTACTATGCAGCTTCGTTCGCATAGTTTTTAAGCCCATGCAGCTTAGTTTTCAACGCAAAATCGAAGCAGCGAGCGGCAGCCAGTCAGGCAGGGAATCGAACCCTTTTCAAACATCCAAATCGCCATAGCCTGAAAGGAGATATGCTTTTGATTTTGAAAGAAGAAAAAACAGTGCCATAGCACTCAACTTACCTTATTCAAATAGAATGCCGACAACGATCGACTTGCTGCTATGTTTCTCGGCCCATGCACAAGGCTTGTTGTTTGGCAATCATGACCAAAAGAAAGCAGACGGACACCAGAGGGGGTTGCTGAGCCGATCTTCTCGTTCGTGATTTTGTGCTTAAATATTTGAGCCATATGCGGGCAAGCAGATGGCGGCGACAGCCAGTCAGGCAGGTATTCGAACTCTTTTCAAACTTCGAAGCGGCAAGAGCATGCTCAGTTCGCAAACTTTTCAACCCCGGCATAAACATGCAACTAAATGCCGTGCTACTATGCAGCTTCGTTCGCATAGTTTTTAAGCCCATGCAGCTTAGTTTTCAACGCAAAATCGAAGCAGCGAGCGGCAGCCAGTCAGGCAGGGAATCGAACCCTTTTCAAACATCCAAATCGCCATAGCCTGAAAGGAGATATGCTTTTGATTTTGAAAGAAGAAAAAACAGTGCCATAGCACTCAACTTACCTTATTCAAATAGAATGCCGACAACGATCGACTTGCTCCTATGTTTCTCGGCCCATGCACAAGGCTTGTTGTTTGGCAATCATGACCAAAAGAAAGCAGACGGACACCAGAGGGGGTTGCTGAGCCGATCTTCTCGTTCGTGATTTTGTGCTTAAATATTTGAGCCATATGCGGGCAAGCAGATGGCGGCGACAGCCAGTCAGGCAGGTATTCGAACTCTTTTCAAACTTCGAAGCGGCAAGAGCATGCTCAGTTCGCAAACTTTTCAACCCCGGCATAAACATGCAACTAAATGCCGTGCTACTATGCAGCTTCGTTCGCATAGTTTTTAAGCCCATGCAGCTTAGTTTTCAACGCAAAATCGAAGCAGCGAGCGGCAGCTAGTCAGGCAGGGAATCGAACCCTTTTCAAACATCCAAATCGCCATAGCCTGAAAGGAGATATGCTTTTGATTTTTGAAAGAAGAAAAAACAGTGCCATAGCACTCAACTTACCTTATTCAAATAGAATGCCGACAACGATCGACTTGCTCCTATGTTTCTCGGCCCATGCACAAGGCTTGTTGTTTGGCAATCATGACCAAAAGAAAGCAGACGGACACCAGAGGGGGTTGCTGAGCCGATCTTCTCGTTCGTGATTTTGAGCCATATTATATATTTGAGCCATATGCGGGCAAGCAGATGGCGGCGACAGCCAGTCAGGCAGGTATTCGAACTCTTTTCAAACTTCGAAGCGGCAAGAGCATGCTCAGTTCGCAAACTTTTCAACCCCGGCATAAACATGCAACTAAATGCCGTGCTACTATGCAGCTTCGTTCGCATAGTTTTTAAGCCCATGCAGCTTAGTTTTCAACGCAAAATCGAAGCAGCGAGCGGCAGCTAATCAGGCAGGGAATCGAACCCTTTTCAAACATCCAAATCGCCATAGCCTGAAAGGAGATAGGTTTCGTTCGCATGCTTTTGATTTTGAAAGAAGAAAAAACAGTGCCATAGCACTCAACTTACCTTATTCAAATAGAATGCCGACAACGATCGACTTGCTCCTATGTTTCTCGGCCCATGCACAAGGCTTGTTGTTTGGCAATCATGACCAAAAGAAAGCAGACGGACACCAGAGGGGGTTGCTGAGCCGATCTTCTCGTTCGTGATTTTGTGCTTAAATATTTGAGCCATATGCGGGCAAGCAGATGGCGGCGACAGCCAGTCAGGCAGGTATTCGAACTCTTTTCAAACTTCGAAGCGGAAAGAGCATGCTCAGTTCGCAAACTTTTCAACCCCGGCATAAACATGCAACTAAATGCCGTGCTACTATGCAGCTTCGTTCGCATAGTTTTTAAGCCCATGCAGCTTAGTTTTCAACGCAAAATCGAAGCAGCGAGCGGCAGCCAGTCAGGCAGGGAATCGAACCCTTTTCAAACATCCAAATCGCCATAGCCTGAAAGGAGATATGCTTTTGATTTTGAAAGAAGAAAAAACAGTGCCATAGCACTCAACTTACCTTATTCAAATAGAATGCCGACAACGATCGACTTGCTCCTATGTTTCTCGGCCCATGCACAAGGCTTGTTGTTTGGCAATCATGACCAAAAGAAAGCAGACGGACACCAGAGGGGGTTGCTGAGCCGATCTTCTCGTTCGTGATTTTGTGCTTAAATATTTGAGCCATATGCGGGCAAGCAGATGTCGGCGACAGCCAGTCAGGCAGGTATTCGAACTCTTTTCAAACTTCGAAGCGGCAAGAGCATGCTCAGTTCGCAAACTTTTCAACCCCGGCATAAACATGCAACTAAATGCCGTGCTACTATGCAGCTTCGTTCGCATAGTTTTTAAGCCCATGCAGCTTAGTTTTCAACGCAAAATCGAAGCAGCGAGCGGCAGCTAGTCAGGCAGGGAATCGAACCCTTTTCAAACATCCAAATCGCCATAGCCTGAAAGGAGATATGCTTTTGATTTTGAAAGAAGAAAAAACAGTGCCATAGCACTCAACTTACCTTATTCAAATAGAATGCCGACAACGATCGACTTGCTCCTATGTTTCTCGGCCCATGCACAAGGCTTGTTGTTTGGCAATCATGACCAAAAGAAAGCAGACGGACACCAGAGGGGGTTGCTGAGCCGATCTTCTCGTTCGTGATTTTGAGCCATATTATATATTTGAGCCATATGCGGGCAAGCAGATGGCGGCGACAGCCAGTCAGGCAGGTATTCGAACTCTTTTCAAACTTCGAAGCGGCAAGAGCATGCTCAGTTCGCAAACTTTTCAACCCCGGCATAAACATGCAACTAAATGCCGTGCTACTATGCAGCTTCGTTCGCATAGTTTTTAAGCCCATGCAGCTTAGTTTTCAACGCAAAATCGAAGCAGCGAGCGGCAGCTAGTCAGGCAGGGAATCGAACCCTTTTCAAACATCCAAGTCGCCATAGCCTGAAAGGAGATAGGTTTCGTTCGCATGCTTTTGATTTTGAAAGAAGAAAAAACAGTGCCATAGCACTCAACTTACCTTATTCCAATAGAATGCCGACAACGATCGACTTGCTCCTATGTTTCTCGGCCCATGCACAAGGCTTGTTGTTTGGCAATCATGACCAAAAGAAAGCAGACGGACACCAGAGGGGGTTGCTGAGCCGATCTTCTCGTTCGTGATTTTGTGCTTAAATATTTGAGCCATATGCGGGCAAGCAGATGGCGGCGACAGCCAGTCAGGCAGGTATTCGAACTCTTTTCAAACTTCGAAGCGGAAAGAGCATGCTCAGTTCGCAAACTTTTCAACCCCGGCATAAACATGCAACTAAATGCCGTGCTACTATGCAGCTTCGTTCGCATAGTTTTTAAGCCCATGCAGCTTAGTTTTCAACGCAAAATCGAAGCAGCGAGCGGCAGCTAGTCAGGCAGGGAATCGAACCCTTTTCAAACATCCAAATCGCCATAGCCTGAAAGGAGATATGCTTTTGATTTTGAAAGAAGAAAAAACAGTGCCATAGCACTCAACTTACCTTATTCAAATAGAATGCCGACAACGATCGACTTGCTGCTATGTTTCTCGGCCCATGCACAAGGCTTGTTGTTTGGCAATCATGACCAAAAGAAAGCAGACGGACACCAGAGGGGGTTGCTGAGCCGATCTTCTCGTTCGTGATTTTGTGCTTAAATATTTGAGCCATATGCGGGCAAGCAGATGGCGGCGACAGCCAGTCAGGCAGGTATTCGAACTCTTTTCAAACTTCGAAGCGGCAAGAGCATGCTCAGTTCGCAAACTTTTCAACCCCGGCATAAACATGCAACTAAATGCCGTGCTACTATGCAGCTTCGTTCGCATAGTTTTTAAGCCCATGCAGCTTAGTTTTCAACGCAAAATCGAAGCAGCGAGCGGCAGCCAGTCAGGCAGGGAATCGAACCCTTTTCAAACATCCAAATCGCCATAGCCTGAAAGGAGATATGCTTTTGATTTTGAAAGAAGAAAAAACAGTGCCATAGCACTCAACTTACCTTATTCAAATAGAATGCCGACAACGATCGACTTGCTCCTATGTTTCTCGGCCCATGCACAAGGCTTGTTGTTTGGCAATCATGACCAAAAGAAAGCAGACGGACACCAGAGGGGGTTGCTGAGCCGATCTTCTCGTTCGTGATTTTGTGCTTAAATATTTGAGCCATATGCGGGCAAGCAGATGGCGGCGACAGCCAGTCAGGCAGGTATTCGAACTCTTTTCAAACTTCGAAGCGGCAAGAGCATGCTCAGTTCGCAAACTTTTCAACCCCGGCATAAACATGCAACTAAATGCCGTGCTACTATGCAGCTTCGTTCGCATAGTTTTTAAGCCCATGCAGCTTAGTTTTCAACGCAAAATCGAAGCAGCGAGCGGCAGCCAGTCAGGCAGGGAATCGAACCCTTTTCAAACATCCAAATCGCCATAGCCTGAAAGGAGATATGCTTTTGATTTTGAAAGAAGAAAAAACAGTGCCATAGCACTCAACTTACCTTATTCAAATAGAATGCCGACAACGATCGACTTGCTCCTATGTTTCTCGGCCCATGCACAAGGCTTGTTGTTTGGCAATCATGACCAAAAGAAAGCAGACGGACACCAGAGGGGGTTGCTGAGCCGATCTTCTCGTTCGTGATTTTGTGCTTAAATATTTGAGCCATATGCGGGCAAGCAGATGTCGGCGACAGCCAGTCAGGCAGGTATTCGAACTCTTTTCAAACTTCGAAGCGGCAAGAGCATGCTCAGTTCGCAAACTTTTCAACCCCGGCATAAACATGCAACTAAATGCCGTGCTACTATGCAGCTTCGTTCGCATAGTTTTTAAGCCCATGCAGCTTAGTTTTCAACGCAAAATCGAAGCAGCGAGCGGCAGCCAGTCAGGCAGGGAATCGAACCCTTTTCAAACATCCAAATCGCCATAGCCTGAAAGGAGATATGCTTTTGATTTTGAAAGAAGAAAAAACAGTGCCATAGCACTTTTTTTTTTTTTTTTTTTTTTTTTTTTTTTTTTTTTTTTTTTTAATTTTATTAAAAGCTGCAAGTAACACGCGGCTTATTTTCGAAACAAAAACACACACGAAATAAAAGCAAGAAAAAGACAAAACATGAGCGAATTTTAAAGTAAAATTACACACAAGTTGTATTTTCGATTCATTATAGTTGTCCTGCGCACAGCGTTGTTCAGTTCAAGCTTCCGTTTCGTTTGATGGTGTTCGGACCATTTTTTACATGTTTTTTTGTTGTTATGATTAGTTTGAGGTTTTGGTAGCTCGGAGAAGCCAATTGATTTGTCGGTAACGAACGTCACATCTCATGCTTAGGTTAGCTATTTGATGCAGTTTTGGTTAGCGGTTTGATTTTGATGGGTCATTCACCGCAAGGTGGGGCCAGATGTTTACACGAGGTTTAGATAGGATGTGAGAGAAAATATTGGGTTTTATTGTTTCAGTACTATAAAGCCCTGCGAGGCGGACGTTCTTTATACTTCTTGTTATAGCGCTTGTGTAAAAGAAGTAGCACTATGCGCAGCATGCAAATACAACTTTACTCCAAGATGTTTTTTTTCTACAGCCACGCTTGCCTTTTCAATCTTGTTGCGCTAGAGCGGATGAAAAGCTGATCAGTTGGCCGGACACAGCATCATGGGAAAAATTACAAAGCAGATGACTTTTGTAAAGTTATGTCGCCAATCAATCGTGAGCACAAAAGAACAACAATTATCTACACAAAAAGGAAAATACAACAACAACCATATTAAATATTGATGCATAACGTGCGTTTGATCACATTAAAAATTTATGCATAACTTGATGTATTGATGCATAACTTGATGTATAAGCATATTAAAATTTGATGCATAACGTGCGTTAATGCATAACGTGTGTGAGTGTGTGTATGTGTGTGAGATGTATCATTATGATTGAGATAAGCATCTCGAAGTGCAGACATATTCGTGCTATGACGTGATTTAGTTCCGTTTAGCGGTAGTTTTTTATACGAAGTTCTTTCCGCATGGTGGTGTTTTGTGCTTTCAAAAATTTACATTATGATCTATGCGGATGGAGACGGTTAATGTGTGTGTGTGTGTGTGTGTGTGTGTGCGTGTGGTTGTGTGTGGTATGTGCAGTAGGAGTTTTTGTGCATTTTGTGAGTGTCTGATGAGTGTCGGTAGGATTGCTTACGTGCGTTTTGTGGGTGTTTGTTGAGTGTCTTTAGGATTGCCTACGTGTGCTAGCAAGTGCGTTCAATAACTATAGAGCAAGGGTGCAGTGGCGTATGAATGTGTAAGGTATAAGTGCGAGACCAAAAGTGCAATTGGCATGGCTAAGTTTTTAGGTATATGCAAGTTTGGTAACCATATTCGTGTGACTCAGTAAAACGATTGGTGCAAAATAGCAGTAGAAAAATATACAAGTGACACTAGCAGGATTAGAAAATACAAGTATTAAAGAACAATAGAGTTATACAAAATGCAATAACAATTGTGCAGGTATGAAGCGAAAGAGTGAGCACATACAAATTAAATGCACTTTATCGGTTTTGGATCACTTTCATTTTGAAGTAAATCAATTTTTGTTTTGATTATCCATAGCACATGGTCGTGAAATTTTTGGTTAAACCAATTGTATTGATTTTTCGCATCGAGCATTAGTTTTTGAGTTATAATTGCTGATTTAGCTGTTACAACGGCGGTTAGGGGAAGGAAATTATGTTTTTGACCATTTTCAAAATGGTTATATAATATCATGTCTTTATTTAGGTTAGTTTTTAGAAGTTTGTGATGTTGGAGGTATTGCTCAATGGATTTCCAAATTTTTTGAATATATTTACATTTAAGGAGGAGGTGGTGCACGGAGTCATTTTCACTTTTGCAAAATTTACAATTCTGAATTTTTTGTTTAAATGGAGCTTTTCGATAGAGGCCAGTTTTACGATTAAAATTTCCCCACTTGTAGCCGTCGTGAGCGATTCGCAAAGAAGTTTCTTTTTCGCTGTTATTGAAGAGGTTTTTTACTGCTTTATTTCTTAGAGATATATCTTTCCAGGAGATTAGGTCTCCTCGAACATTTTTTATATTTACGAGTATGGTCTCTTTTTCTTTGAGTGCAAGATACAATTGTTTATGCGATATATTATCCCAGTCGTTTATTTTATTTTTAATTTTCATAAAGATTTGGAACAGGTCATTCCATGTTGTATTTGGCGTCAGAGCATGCGGCTGAGAATTGATGAAGAGTTTTTTATTGATATGTTTAATTCTGTAAAATAGGTTATACACAGCCCATTTTTTCCAAACTTCGTCAGGCGTTGCAATTGTGGCTAAATGTTTAATTTTTTCGATTCGACAGGTCTCAAATTTTGAGTTTAGATCAATCATTGCTATGCCGCCTTGATCTTTGTGTGCGATAAGTTTTTTCCTACTAAGATTTTCAATCGGATTAGGGTGCCATAAGAATTTATATAATATCGTGTTTATTTGTTTTAAAATTTCGGGCGGTGGTATTAAGATTTTCGCTTTGTGAATTATCACTGGTATTAATAGGGTATTTATAATTTGGACTTTGCCAAACAACGTTAGTTTTCTTTCTCGGTGTAGCGTGGCCAAAGAGTTTATCCTAAAGACAATTTTTTTCCAATTGCTTTGTGCGTTGTCTTGCGTTTTATTAAAGTCGATGCCCAGCATGTGAATTTCATCTGTAAAAATTAAATCCGGGTGATGGCGCTTTACGCAGTTTTCTAGTGATACATCATTTGTAAAAATTTGAGTTTTTGCCAAGTTGATTTTTTGACCTGATACTTTTTCGTAGATGTTTAGTTCATTTAAGATTGATTTAAGGGAGATTAGATCATTAAAGAAAAATGACGTGTCGTCAGCATATTGAAGGATTTTTGTTTCTATATTTTGATAAGTAAAGCCTCTAATTTGGGAATTTGTTTCGATTTTTCTCGTCAACGCCTCTGCTGCTGTTATGAAGAAAAGCATGCTTAGTGGGCATCCTTGTCTTATGCCTCTTTTCATTTTTATGGGGGGAGTATAAGCACCATTTATCTCAATATTGGAAATGTTGTTTTTATATAGGAGTTCAAACCATTGCAACATTATTTTACCGAAGCCTAGCTCCTTTAGTATTTTGAAGATGAATTCATGCGAGAGTCGGTCGAATGCTTTTTCAAAGTCAATAAGTATGAGGGCAAATTTTTCGTTTTTTTGTTTTGCAATTTCGATTATGGCTTGCACATTGTACAAGGGATGGTCAATTTTTCGACCTGGGAGCCCACATTTTTGATTGCTGGAGATGATTTTGTTTAAAATTGGAGTAATTCTATTTGACAAAATTTTGCTTAGTATTTTGTAATCGGTGTTAAGAAGGGATATGGGGCGCCAGTTTTTTAGTAGTAGTCTATCATTTTTTTTATACAAGAGTTTGATTATCGCTTGCTTCATCGACGGTGACATTTCTTTTTTGAAAAAGCAATTATTGAATACTTCAGTCAGGTCGCTAATAATTAAGTACTTGAATGTTTTGTAAAAATTTGAGGTTAAACCATCTGCACCAGGTGATGAGTCTTTTTTGAGCTGATCTATTGCAAGGGAAACTTCATTTTCACATATTAATTTTTCAATGTCATCGGCATCCTGCTGATCAAATTTGGATGAAGCCATTATTTTGACGTAATCATTTTGCGCTAGTTGGTCAATTTGATGGTCCGTTTCCCACAGATTTTTATAAAAGTTTTGCGTTTCTAGTAAGATTTCATCTTTATTTTCAATTATGGTACCGTTTTCAGTTTTGAGTTGCGTAATATTTTTGCGAGCAGCGTTTTCTTTTTCAATGGTGAAAAAGGCTTTAGTCGGGGATTCGTTTTCAATTTTGCATTCTTTGGAACGTATGCGAGCACCGTCGAATTTTTTGCAATAGTAGTCTTGTATGCGTTTGGATAGTTGTTTCTTCAGGGTTTTATCACTGTCAGATAAATTTTGAGAGTTAAACAAAGTTTCTAACCGTTGTTTATCGTTTTCGAAATCGAGTTTTTCAGCTTTTTTTAGCATTATTGAGAAATTTTTGCTACATTGAGCGAGGACCGATTTTCCGGTGTCCCACCAGTTGAGTAGGTTTTCAAAGTTACTCTTGGTTAGTCGCCACGATTCAAAGATATTTTCAATTTCCGATTTAAAGGAAGGATTTTTGAGTAGAGTATTGTTCAAGTGATACAAGCCGGAGCCCCATCTGGTTTTTACGGGGATGTTCAATTCAATAATGGGAGTAAAAACATGGTCAGTTTGAGTAGTTGGAAAGTAATCGATTTTTTTAATTATGGGTACCAAACTTTCATTTACATAGATTCGATCAATTCGGGTGGACCCTCGTGGATGCGAGTAAGTGAAGACTTTTTTGAGCGGATTTTTTTCTCGATAAACATCAGTAAGAAAATGATTTTCTCTTAGAATTTGGAAGGCTTTTTTATCTTTGGTGAGTTTGAATTTTTCTTGGTTTAATGTATCAATAGAGGCTTCAACAAAGTTAAAATCTCCAGCAATAATAGCATGGGTTGCTTCATCATTTTCTAGAAAGTGGTCAATTTTTTTGGTTATGTCAAACCTTTCCTTCTCGCGTTGGGGATAGTAGCAATTTATGATTTTTATTCTGGAGCACGATTTAGTTATGGAGATTATTTGAATTCGATTTTCAATTAGAATGTGTTCTTCAATTTGAAAATTATCTTTTATTTTGTTGCTAAGAATAAAAGCAGTTCCTGATCGATGATTTTGTGGGGGTAGATTTGGAGGTATTTTATTATTTAAATATAGGGAATATTGGCATTTTTTTGCCCATTTTTCGATTTTTGTGCAATCATGGCTGTGTATTTGTTGCACACATAAAATATCAATGTTAAAGTTTTTTATGAAACAGTGCAAAGACTCCAGTTTTTGATTTATGCCATTTATGTTAATCGTGCCAACTGATAAATTTGAGTTTGATTTTGGGGCCAGACTCGTTTCTGCAGGATCCATCATGGTGCAACGTGCATTCAATTACACATTAATTTAGTACTCAAATTAGCAAAAATAATGAGAGGTCATTAGAAATAAAAGGAAAATTCAGCATCGATTAGTTATGAGTTTTCGTTTGAGATTGATGTACCTGTTATAGAGCTGTTTGCAGTGTCCGAGGATAGATTGATTTTTCGTTTGGAACCTGTTCTAGGGATTGATTGATTTGTTTGGTTTTCGTTGTTTGGCATTAGTTCGGTTGTCGTTGGTTTCTTCTGAGTAGTGTCTTCCAGGTCGGTTATTGAGTAGGAAGTGTTGTTCAGCGCTTCTGAAATCATATAGTTAATAACGTCGGTAGCAACCGATAAGTTACCTTGGCTATTTTCATCCTGCTCGGTTTGCTTGTCGGATTTGATGTTGTTCTTGTTTTGGCTCTGGTCTTCATGTTGCTTTGGGGAAGATGAGATGATTTGATTTTTTTTCCTTCTCTTTGCTTTGTTTTTCTTCTTTTTTGTTTTGATATTCTGGACGAATTCGCTAAAGGAAAGGGCTTTGGCTGGTTCGGTGTCATTGTCGATATTTTCTTCTGAGGAGGAGTCTCTGTCACTGTCGGATGTTTCATCTTTAGGCTGCGAGTCCTCCTTTTCTTCCACGTTCTTCAGGTCGTCAAATCTATTTTGGGTTGTGATACTTGGTTTTGAGTTGTTATTTTCATTCGATGTTTTTTTTCGGGATGACACAGTCTTCCATGCAGAAGTTTGGTTGGTGGTGCCAGGGCGGTCCGTGTTAGGACAACTCATCACATCGTGCCCAGTTTGAGTGCAATGAATGCACTTTTTCTTTTGAATTTTTGGGCAGCCTTGGATTGAGTGCCCTCTGGTTTTGCAGTAGTTGCAAAGCGGCAAGTGTGCCTCGTAAGGCTTTGTGACGCCGATTACG
Source organism: Trididemnum miniatum (assembly GCA_964006365.1). NCBI lineage: Eukaryota > Metazoa > Chordata > Ascidiacea > Aplousobranchia > Didemnidae > Trididemnum > Trididemnum miniatum. Next base: position 16,396 of record CAXFYD010000011.1, on the reverse strand, counting down.
TGGCCAAATGCTTTTACTTGCGAATCCATGTTGTGATAGTTTGGCTCAATCATATGCAGATTTACGTATCCGTTTTTGATTCTACCTAAATTGCGAATTTTTCCGTACGTGATTTTTTTTAGAGTTCCCCAGTTGTTGTTGGTCACAATTTGTTTAAAGTGACCGTCTTCCATCTCAAAGGGACACGGATAGAGAGTGACAATTTCATCTGGTTGTTGCGGCAGTTGAGAGTAGATTTTTGCCTGTTGCTTTTGAGGGGTTTCAATATCAAAGCCGTTTTCGCAAGTACTATGGAAGACGTCTCTGTATACAGATGCAAGATCTGAGTCGGAGTTTTTGTCAAAGGTAATGAGGAATCGACTTTCGCGGTAACTCAGGAGGCGCATTCCCTCTATCAGGTCTGCGTACGTTGGTAAGGATTGTTTGATTGCGTCATATAACGTTGGTACGGAAACGTTTCTCCACTGTAGGACCTGAAGGATTACACTTCTCTGTTGATACAGGTACACCATGATGCCGATATTTACTTTAACTAAACGAGGAAAAGGAAGTGGAAAGGAGATATGCAGTTTTTTTAAATTACAAATCTGATTAAGTTCAGGCAATGACGTAAGCAAAAAAAAGATCACGAGGTTTGAGCAAACAGCTGATTCGGAAAAGTAAATCTAACGTGTGGTTGTTACGGTTGATTTAACAGAGAGAATAGAAGAAACAGTAATCACGTGTTAAATCTTGTGACAAAACTGACGAAGCGAATCAAGAGAAGTAAACAACAAGATCACGCGACACAAAGGCAAGCTATGATTGGCGCAATTTCAAGTTACACCTTTACGTCACAACAACGTCAAAAATTCGCGGTGTTAGAATGCTTTCAAGATGGTGGCACACAAAAAGACTAATGCAATAAATGCGGTTTAATGAGAAGCGATAAAACGGTTAAAGAATTAATATTTTGTCACTCAAAACGATATTTCACTTAGGTTGTTCTTAGAAGAACAGTTTCTGAGCTGCAAAAAAACTACACAGCGCTCTGTTTGCAAGCTATGCACTATTGCGAAGGTACTTGAAAAAGGAGTGTAAACCAATCCTTTTCCAAGCGTATAGCAAGTAATAGGTCACCTAGAAAGTAAGCTAAGTTAAAAAATTAAACTGCTACAGCCTATCAAGTCTATCTGCAAAAATAAAGAACAAACCAATCTGCTCCTTAGTGCAGCAGGTGTTAAAGCCCAAGTACGCAGAGCTACCAATCAAAAATAAGCTGTGGAAATTATTCTCAAGGTCTGGGTGGAAGTCTAAGCCAAAAAAAAACTGGCAGTTCAATTGGCAAACACTGCACTAAAAAATAATACTAGACGCACGTGGGGTAAGAATCTGCCTTTACCTCTTGCTACTAAAGAGGGAAATCTACAAATTTACCAGGTAAAAAAAAACGTTTTCAAAAGAATAAGAACCAAACAGTTGTTTACCAAAAGTCACTTACCTTTCGAGGAAAAGCAGGCAACTGAGACTATCTAACTTACTCGACAAGTGCTCTAGCTAATCTTGCTAAACAAAACACCTATCTGATGCAGACACTACGTAGCTAAGCTGACTACCTAAGCCTTAAAAAAACTCGGAAAAAACTTAAAAAAAAAAACTAGCTGTTACGTACTACTCTTAGCTAAAAAACTACCTGAACAAAAAAAAGCCTAATTGAAAAGATTTACCTGAACAAAAGTACCTAAGTAAAGTCGATTGAAATGTTTTATTTACCAAATATAATCTTTAGCGATAAGTTGTTAGCTTTAATAGCACTCAACTTACCTTATTCAAATAGAATGCCGACAACGATCGACTTGCTCCTATGTTTCTCGGCCCATGCACAAGGCTTGTTGTTTGGCAATCATGACCAAAAGAAAGCAGACGGACACCAGAGGGGGTTGCTGAGCCGATCTTCTCGTTCGTGATTTTGTGCTTAAATATTTGGGCCATATGCGGGCAAGCAGATGGCGGCGACAGCCAGTCACGCAGGTATTCGAACCCTTTTCAATCTTCGAAGCGGCAAGAGCATGCTCAGTTTGCAAACTTTTCAACCCCGACATGAACATGCAACTAAATGCCGTGCTACTATGCAGCTTCGTTCGCATAGTTTTTAAGCCCATGCAGCTTAGTTTTCAACGCAAAATCGAAGCAGCGAGCGGCAGCTAGTCAGGCAGGGAATCGAACCCTTTTCAAACATCCAAATCGCCATAGCCTGAAAGGAGATAGGTTTCGTGGGCATGCTTTTGATTTTGAAAGAAGAAAAAACAGTGCCATAGCACTCAACTTACCTTATTCAAATAGAATGCCGACAACGATCGACTTGCTCCTATGTTTCTCGGCCCATGCACAAGGCTTGTTGTTTGGCAATCATGACCAAAAGAAAGCAGACGGACACCAGAGGGGGTTGCTGAGCCGATCTTCTCGTTCGTGATTTTGTGCTTAAATATTTGGGCCATATGCGGGCAAGCAGATGGCGGCGACAGCCAGTCAGGCAGGTATTCGAACCCTTTTCAATCTTCGAAGCGGCAAGAGCATGCTCAGTTCGCAAACTTTTCAACCCCGACATGAACATGCAACTAAATGCCGTGCTACTATGCAGCTTCGTTCGCATAGTTTTTAAGCCCATGCAGCTTAGTTTTCAACGCAAAATCGAAGCAGCGAGCGGCAGGCAGCCAGTCACGCAGGGAATCGAACCCTTTTCAAACATCCAAATCGCCATAGCCTGAAAGGAGATAGGTTTCGTGGGCATGCTTTTGATTTTGAAAGAAGAAAAAACAGTGCCATAGCACTCAACTTACCTTATTCAAATAGAATGCCGACAACGATCGACTTGCTCCTATGTTTCTCGGCCCATGCACAAGGCTTGTTGTTTGGCAATCATGACCAAAAGAAAGCAGACGGACACCAGAGGGGGTTGCTGAGCCGATCTTCTCGTTCGTGATTTTGTGCTTAAATATTTGGGCCATATGCGGGCAAGCAGATGGCGGCGACAGCCAGTCACGCAGGTATTCGAACCCTTTTCAATCTTCGAAGCGGCAAGAGCATGCTCAGTTCGCAAACTTTTCAACCCCGACATGAACATGCAACTAAATGCCGTGCTACTATGCAGCTTCGTTCGCATAGTTTTTAAGCCCATGCAGCTTAGTTTTCAACGCAAAATCGAAGCAGCGAGCGGCAGGCAGCCAGTCACGCAGGGAATCGAACCCTTTTCAAACATCCAAATCGCCATAGCCTGAAAGGAGATAGGTTTCGTGGGCATGCTTTTGATTTTGAAAGAAGAAAAAACAGTGCCATAGCACTCAACTTACCTTATTCAAATAGAATGCCGACAACGATCGACTTGCTCCTATGTTTCTCGGCCCATGCACAAGGCTTGTTGTTTGGCAATCATGACCAAAAGAAAGCAGACGGACACCAGAGGGGGTTGCTGAGCCGATCTTCTCGTTCGTGATTTTGTGCTTAAATATTTGGGCCATATGCGGGCAAGCAGATGGCGGCGACAGCCAGTCACGCAGGTATTCGAACCCTTTTCAATCTTCGAAGCGGCAAGAGCATGCTCAGTTCGCAAACTTTTCAACCCCGACATGAACATGCAACTAAATGCCGTGCTACTATGCAGCTTCGTTCGCATAGTTTTTAAGCCCATGCAGCTTAGTTTTCAACGCAAAATCGAAGCAGCGAGCGGCAGGCAGCCAGTCACGCAGGGAATCGAACCCTTTTCAAACATCCAAATCGCCATAGCCTGAAAGGAGATAGGTTTCGTGGGCATGCTTTTGATTTTGAAAGAAGAAAAAACAGTGCCATAGCACTCAACTTACCTTATTCAAATAGAATGCCGACAACGATCGACTTGCTCCTATGTTTCTCGGCCCATGCACAAGGCTTGTTGTTTGGCAATCATGACCAAAAGAAAGCAGACGGACACCAGAGGGGGTTGCTGAGCCGATCTTCTCGTTCGTGATTTTGTGCTTAAATATTTGGGCCATATGCGGGCAAGCAGATGGCGGCGACAGCCAGTCACGCAGGTATTCGAACCCTTTTCAATCTTCGAAGCGGCAAGAGCATGCTCAGTTCGCAAACTTTTCAACCCCGACATGAACATGCAACTAAATGCCGTGCTACTATGCAGCTTCGTTCGCATAGTTTTTAAGCCCATGCAGCTTAGTTTTCAACGCAAAATCGAAGCAGCGAGCGGCAGGCAGCCAGTCACGCAGGGAATCGAACCCTTTTCAAACATCCAAATCGCCATAGCCTGAAAGGAGATAGGTTTCGTGGGCATGCTTTTGATTTTGAAAGAAGAAAAAACAGTGCCATAGCACTCAACTTACCTTATTCAAATAGAATGCCGACAACGATCGACTTGCTCCTATGTTTCTCGGCCCATGCACAAGGCTTGTTGTTTGGCAATCATGACCAAAAGAAAGCAGACGGACACCAGAGGGGGTTGCTGAGCCGATCTTCTCGTTCGTGATTTTGTGCTTAAATATTTGGGCCATATGCGGGCAAGCAGATGGCGGCGACAGCCAGTCACGCAGGTATTCGAACCCTTTTCAATCTTCGAAGCGGCAAGAGCATGCTCAGTTCGCAAACTTTTCAACCCCGACATGAACATGCAACTAAATGCCGTGCTACTATGCAGCTTCGTTCGCATAGTTTTTAAGCCCATGCAGCTTAGTTTTCAACGCAAAATCGAAGCAGCGAGCGGCAGGCAGCCAGTCACGCAGGGAATCGAACCCTTTTCAAACATCCAAATCGCCATAGCCTGAAAGGAGATAGGTTTCGTGGGCATGCTTTTGATTTTGAAAGAAGAAAAAACAGTGCCATAGCACTCAACTTACCTTATTCAAATAGAATGCCGACAACGATCGACTTGCTCCTATGTTTCTCGGCCCATGCACAAGGCTTGTTGTTTGGCAATCATGACCAAAAGAAAGCAGACGGACACCAGAGGGGGTTGCTGAGCCGATCTTCTCGTTCGTGATTTTGTGCTTAAATATTTGGGCCATATGCGGGCAAGCAGATGGCGGCGACAGCCAGTCACGCAGGTATTCGAACCCTTTTCAATCTTCGAAGCGGCAAGAGCATGCTCAGTTCGCAAACTTTTCAACCCCGACATGAACATGCAACTAAATGCCGTGCTACTATGCAGCTTCGTTCGCATAGTTTTTAAGCCCATGCAGCTTAGTTTTCAACGCAAAATCGAAGCAGCGAGCGGCAGGCAGCCAGTCACGCAGGGAATCGAACCCTTTTCAAACATCCAAATCGCCATAGCCTGAAAGGAGATAGGTTTCGTGGGCATGCTTTTGATTTTGAAAGAAGAAAAAACAGTGCCATAGCACTCAACTTACCTTATTCAAATAGAATGCCGACAACGATCGACTTGCTCCTATGTTTCTCGGCCCATGCACAAGGCTTGTTGTTTGGCAATCATGACCAAAAGAAAGCAGACGGACACCAGAGGGGGTTGCTGAGCCGATCTTCTCGTTCGTGATTTTGTGCTTAAATATTTGGGCCATATGCGGGCAAGCAGATGGCGGCGACAGCCAGTCACGCAGGTATTCGAACCCTTTTCAATCTTCGAAGCGGCAAGAGCATGCTCAGTTCGCAAACTTTTCAACCCCGACATGAACATGCAACTAAATGCCGTGCTACTATGCAGCTTCGTTCGCATAGTTTTTAAGCCCATGCAGCTTAGTTTTCAACGCAAAATCGAAGCAGCGAGCGGCAGGCAGCCAGTCACGCAGGGAATCGAACCCTTTTCAAACATCCAAATCGCCATAGCCTGAAAGGAGATAGGTTTCGTGGGCATGCTTTTGATTTTGAAAGAAGAAAAAACAGTGCCATAGCACTCAACTTACCTTATTCAAATAGAATGCCGACAACGATCGACTTGCTCCTATGTTTCTCGGCCCATGCACAAGGCTTGTTGTTTGGCAATCATGACCAAAAGAAAGCAGACGGACACCAGAGGGGGTTGCTGAGCCGATCTTCTCGTTCGTGATTTTGTGCTTAAATATTTGGGCCATATGCGGGCAAGCAGATGGCGGCGACAGCCAGTCACGCAGGTATTCGAACCCTTTTCAATCTTCGAAGCGGCAAGAGCATGCTCAGTTCGCAAACTTTTCAACCCCGACATGAACATGCAACTAAATGCCGTGCTACTATGCAGCTTCGTTCGCATAGTTTTTAAGCCCATGCAGCTTAGTTTTCAACGCAAAATCGAAGCAGCGAGCGGCAGGCAGCCAGTCACGCAGGGAATCGAACCCTTTTCAAACATCCAAATCGCCATAGCCTGAAAGGAGATAGGTTTCGTGGGCATGCTTTTGATTTTGAAAGAAGAAAAAACAGTGCCATAGCACTCAACTTACCTTATTCAAATAGAATGCCGACAACGATCAACTTGCTCCTATGTTTCTCGGCCCATGCACAAGGCTTGTTGTTTGGCAATCATGACCAAAAGAAAGCAGACGGACACCAGAGGGGGTTGCTGAGCCGATCTTCTCGTTCGTGATTTTGTGCTTAAATATTTGGGCCATATGCGGGCAAGCAGATGGCGGCGACAGCCAGTCACGCAGGTATTCGAACCCTTTTCAATCTTCGAAGCGGCAAGAGCATGCTCAGTTCGCAAACTTTTCAACCCCGACATGAACATGCAACTAAATGCCGTGCTACTATGCAGCTTCGTTCGCATAGTTTTTAAGCCCATGCAGCTTAGTTTTCAACGCAAAATCGAAGCAGCGAGCGGCAGGCAGCCAGTCACGCAGGGAATCGAACCCTTTTCAAACATCCAAATCGCCATAGCCTGAAAGGAGATAGGTTTCGTGGGCATGCTTTTGATTTTGAAAGAAGAAAAAACAGTGCCATAGCACTCAACTTACCTTATTCAAATAGAATGCCGACAACGATCGACTTGCTCCTATGTTTCTCGGCCCATGCACAAGGCTTGTTGTTTGGCAATCATGACCAAAAGAAAGCAGACGGACACCAGAGGGGGTTGCTGAGCCGATCTTCTCGTTCGTGATTTTGTGCTTAAATATTTGGGCCATATGCGGGCAAGCAGATGGCGGCGACAGCCAGTCACGCAGGTATTCGAACCCTTTTCAATCTTCGAAGCGGCAAGAGCATGCTCAGTTCGCAAACTTTTCAACCCCGACATGAACATGCAACTAAATGCCGTGCTACTATGCAGCTTCGTTCGCATAGTTTTTAAGCCCATGCAGCTTAGTTTTCAACGCAAAATCGAAGCAGCGAGCGGCAGGCAGCCAGTCACGCAGGGAATCGAACCCTTTTCAAACATCCAAATCGCCATAGCCTGAAAGGAGATAGGTTTCGTGGGCATGCTTTTGATTTTGAAAGAAGAAAAAACAGTGCCATAGCACTCAACTTACCTTATTCAAATAGAATGCCGACAACGATCGACTTGCTCCTATGTTTCTCGGCCCATGCACAAGGCTTGTTGTTTGGCAATCATGACCAAAAGAAAGCAGACGGACACCAGAGGGGGTTGCTGAGCCGATCTTCTCGTTCGTGATTTTGTGCTTAAATATTTGGGCCATATGCGGGCAAGCAGATGGCGGCGACAGCCAGTCACGCAGGTATTCGAACCCTTTTCAATCTTCGAAGCGGCAAGAGCATGCTCAGTTCGCAAACTTTTCAACCCCGACATGAACATGCAACTAAATGCCGTGCTACTATGCAGCTTCGTTCGCATAGTTTTTAAGCCCATGCAGCTTAGTTTTCAACGCAAAATCGAAGCAGCGAGCGGCAGGCAGCCAGTCACGCAGGGAATCGAACCCTTTTCAAACATCCAAATCGCCATAGCCTGAAAGGAGATAGGTTTCGTGGGCATGCTTTTGATTTTGAAAGAAGAAAAAACAGTGCCATAGCACTCAACTTACCTTATTCAAATAGAATGCCGACAACGATCGACTTGCTCCTATGTTTCTCGGCCCATGCACAAGGCTTGTTGTTTGGCAATCATGACCAAAAGAAAGCAGACGGACACCAGAGGGGGTTGCTGAGCCGATCTTCTCGTTCGTGATTTTGTGCTTAAATATTTGGGCCATATGCGGGCAAGCAGATGGCGGCGACAGCCAGTCACGCAGGTATTCGAACCCTTTTCAATCTTCGAAGCGGCAAGAGCATGCTCAGTTCGCAAACTTTTCAACCCCGACATGAACATGCAACTAAATGCCGTGCTACTATGCAGCTTCGTTCGCATAGTTTTTAAGCCCATGCAGCTTAGTTTTCAACGCAAAATCGAAGCAGCGAGCGGCAGGCAGCCAGTCACGCAGGGAATCGAACCCTTTTCAAACATCCAAATCGCCATAGCCTGAAAGGAGATAGGTTTCGTGGGCATGCTTTTGATTTTGAAAGAAGAAAAAACAGTGCCATAGCACTCAACTTACCTTATTCAAATAGAATGCCGACAACGATCGACTTGCTCCTATGTTTCTCGGCCCATGCACAAGGCTTGTTGTTTGGCAATCATGACCAAAAGAAAGCAGACGGACACCAGAGGGGGTTGCTGAGCCGATCTTCTCGTTCGTGATTTTGTGCTTAAATATTTGGGCCATATGCGGGCAAGCAGATGGCGGCGACAGCCAGTCACGCAGGTATTCGAACCCTTTTCAATCTTCGAAGCGGCAAGAGCATGCTCAGTTCGCAAACTTTTCAACCCCGACATGAACATGCAACTAAATGCCGTGCTACTATGCAGCTTCGTTCGCATAGTTTTTAAGCCCATGCAGCTTAGTTTTCAACGCAAAATCGAAGCAGCGAGCGGCAGGCAGCCAGTCACGCAGGGAATCGAACCCTTTTCAAACATCCAAATCGCCATAGCCTGAAAGGAGATAGGTTTCGTGGGCATGCTTTTGATTTTGAAAGAAGAAAAAACAGTGCCATAGCACTCAACTTACCTTATTCAAATAGAATGCCGACAACGATCGACTTGCTCCTATGTTTCTCGGCCCATGCACAAGGCTTGTTGTTTGGCAATCATGACCAAAAGAAAGCAGACGGACACCAGAGGGGGTTGCTGAGCCGATCTTCTCGTTCGTGATTTTGTGCTTAAATATTTGGGCCATATGCGGGCAAGCAGATGGCGGCGACAGCCAGTCACGCAGGTATTCGAACCCTTTTCAATCTTCGAAGCGGCAAGAGCATGCTCAGTTCGCAAACTTTTCAACCCCGACATGAACATGCAACTAAATGCCGTGCTACTATGCAGCTTCGTTCGCATAGTTTTTAAGCCCATGCAGCTTAGTTTTCAACGCAAAATCGAAGCAGCGAGCGGCAGGCAGCCAGTCACGCAGGGAATCGAACCCTTTTCAAACATCCAAATCGCCATAGCCTGAAAGGAGATAGGTTTCGTGGGCATGCTTTTGATTTTGAAAGAAGAAAAAACAGTGCCATAGCACTCAACTTACCTTATTCAAATAGAATGCCGACAACGATCGACTTGCTCCTATGTTTCTCGGCCCATGCACAAGGCTTGTTGTTTGGCAATCATGACCAAAAGAAAGCAGACGGACACCAGAGGGGGTTGCTGAGCCGATCTTCTCGTTCGTGATTTTGTGCTTAAATATTTGGGCCATATGCGGGCAAGCAGATGGCGGCGACAGCCAGTCACGCAGGTATTCGAACCCTTTTCAATCTTCGAAGCGGCAAGAGCATGCTCAGTTCGCAAACTTTTCAACCCCGACATGAACATGCAACTAAATGCCGTGCTACTATGCAGCTTCGTTCGCATAGTTTTTAAGCCCATGCAGCTTAGTTTTCAACGCAAAATCGAAGCAGCGAGCGGCAGGCAGCCAGTCACGCAGGGAATCGAACCCTTTTCAAACATCCAAATCGCCATAGCCTGAAAGGAGATAGGTTTCGTGGGCATGCTTTTGATTTTGAAAGAAGAAAAAACAGTGCCATAGCACTCAACTTACCTTATTCAAATAGAATGCCGACAACGATCGACTTGCTCCTATGTTTCTCGGCCCATGCACAAGGCTTGTTGTTTGGCAATCATGACCAAAAGAAAGCAGACGGACACCAGAGGGGGTTGCTGAGCCGATCTTCTCGTTCGTGATTTTGTGCTTAAATATTTGGGCCATATGCGGGCAAGCAGATGGCGGCGACAGCCAGTCACGCAGGTATTCGAACCCTTTTCAATCTTCGAAGCGGCAAGAGCATGCTCAGTTCGCAAACTTTTCAACCCCGACATGAACATGCAACTAAATGCCGTGCTACTATGCAGCTTCGTTCGCATAGTTTTTAAGCCCATGCAGCTTAGTTTTCAACGCAAAATCGAAGCAGCGAGCGGCAGGCAGCCAGTCACGCAGGGAATCGAACCCTTTTCAAACATCCAAATCGCCATAGCCTGAAAGGAGATAGGTTTCGTGGGCATGCTTTTGATTTTGAAAGAAGAAAAAACAGTGCCATAGCACTCAACTTACCTTATTCAAATAGAATGCCGACAACGATCGACTTGCTCCTATGTTTCTCGGCCCATGCACAAGGCTTGTTGTTTGGCAATCATGACCAAAAGAAAGCAGACGGACACCAGAGGGGGTTGCTGAGCCGATCTTCTCGTTCGGATTTTGTGCTTAAATATTTGGGCCATATGCGGGCAAGCAGATGGCGGCGACAGCCAGTCACGCAGGTATTCGAACCCTTTTCAATCTTCGAAGCGGCAAGAGCATGCTCAGTTCGCAAACTTTTCAACCCCGACATGAACATGCAACTAAATGCCGTGCTACTATGCAGCTTCGTTCGCATAGTTTTTAAGCCCATGCAGCTTAGTTTTCAACGCAAAATCGAAGCAGCGAGCGGCAGGCAGCCAGTCACGCAGGGAATCGAACCCTTTTCAAACATCCAAATCGCCATAGCCTGAAAGGAGATAGGTTTCGTGGGCATGCTTTTGATTTTGAAAGAAGAAAAAACAGTGCCGTAGCACTCAACTTACCTTATTCAAATAGAATGCCGACAACGATCGACTTGCTCCTATGTTTCTCGGCCCATGCACAAGGCTTGTTGTTTGGCAATCATGACCAAAAGAAAGCAGACGGACACCAGAGGGGGTTGCTGAGCCGATCTTCTCGTTCGTGATTTTGTGCTTAAATATTTGGGCCATATGCGGGCAAGCAGATGGCGGCGACAGCCAGTCACGCAGGTATTCGAACCCTTTTCAATCTTCGAAGCGGCAAGAGCATGCTCAGTTCGCAAACTTTTCAACCCCGACATGAACATGCAACTAAATGCCGTGCTACTATGCAGCTTCGTTCGCATAGTTTTTAAGCCCATGCAGCTTAGTTTTCAACGCAAAATCGAAGCAGCGAGCGGCAGGCAGCCAGTCACGCAGGGAATCGAACCCTTTTCAAACATCCAAATCGCCATAGCCTGAAAGGAGATAGGTTTCGTGGGCATGCTTTTGATTTTGAAAGAAGAAAAAACAGTGCCATAGCACTCAACTTACCTTATTCAAATAGAATGCCGACAACGATCGACTTGCTCCTATGTTTCTCGGCCCATGCACAAGGCTTGTTGTTTGGCAATCATGACCAAAAGAAAGCAGACGGACACCAGAGGGGGTTGCTGAGCCGATCTTCTCGTTCGTGATTTTGTGCTTAAATATTTGGGCCATATGCGGGCAAGCAGATGGCGGCGACAGCCAGTCACGCAGGTATTCGAACCCTTTTCAATCTTCGAAGCGGCAAGAGCATGCTCAGTTCGCAAACTTTTCAACCCCGACATGAACATGCAACTAAATGCCGTGCTACTATGCAGCTTCGTTCGCATAGTTTTTAAGCCCATGCAGCTTAGTTTTCAACGCAAAATCGAAGCAGCGAGCGGCAGGCAGCCAGTCACGCAGGGAATCGAACCCTTTTCAAACATCCAAATCGCCATAGCCTGAAAGGAGATAGGTTTCGTGGGCATGCTTTTGATTTTGAAAGAAGAAAAAACAGTGCCATAGCACTCAACTTACCTTATTCAAATAGAATGCCGACAACGATCGACTTGCTCCTATGTTTCTCGGCCCATGCACAAGGCTTGTTGTTTGGCAATCATGACCAAAAGAAAGCAGACGGACACCAGAGGGGGTTGCTGAGCCGATCTTCTCGTTCGTGATTTTGTGCTTAAATATTTGGGCCATATGCGGGCAAGCAGATGGCGGCGACAGCCAGTCACGCAGGTATTCGAACCCTTTTCAATCTTCGAAGCGGCAAGAGCATGCTCAGTTCGCAAACTTTTCAACCCCGACATGAACATGCAACTAAATGCCGTGCTACTATGCAGCTTCGTTCGCATAGTTTTTAAGCCCATGCAGCTTAGTTTTCAACGCAAAATCGAAGCAGCGAGCGGCAGGCAGCCAGTCACGCAGGGAATCGAACCCTTTTCAAACATCCAAATCGCCATAGCCTGAAAGGAGATAGGTTTCGTGGGCATGCTTTTGATTTTGAAAGAAGAAAAAACAGTGCCATAGCACTCAACTTACCTTATTCAAATAGAATGCCGACAACGATCGACTTGCTCCTATGTTTCTCGGCCCATGCACAAGGCTTGTTGTTTGGCAATCATGACCAAAAGAAAGCAGACGGACACCAGAGGGGGTTGCTGAGCCGATCTTCTCGTTCGTGATTTTGTGCTTAAATATTTGGGCCATATGCGGGCAAGCAGATGGCGGCGACAGCCAGTCACGCAGGTATTCGAACCCTTTTCAATCTTCGAAGCGGCAAGAGCATGCTCAGTTCGCAAACTTTTCAACCCCGACATGAACATGCAACTAAATGCCGTGCTACTATGCAGCTTCGTTCGCATAGTTTTTAAGCCCATGCAGCTTAGTTTTCAACGCAAAATCGAAGCAGCGAGCGGCAGGCAGCCAGTCACGCAGGGAATCGAACCCTTTTCAAACATCCAAATCGCCATAGCCTGAAAGGAGATAGGTTTCGTGGGCATGCTTTTGATTTTGAAAGAAGAAAAAACAGTGCCATAGCACTCAACTTACCTTATTCAAATAGAATGCCGACAACGATCGACTTGCTCCTATGTTTCTCGGCCCATGCACAAGGCTTGTTGTTTGGCAATCATGACCAAAAGAAAGCAGACGGACACCAGAGGGGGTTGCTGAGCCGATCTTCTCGTTCGTGATTTTGTGCTTAAATATTTGGGCCATATGCGGGCAAGCAGATGGCGGCGACAGCCAGTCACGCAGGTATTCGAACCCTTTTCAATCTTCGAAGCGGCAAGAGCATGCTCAGTTCGCAAACTTTTCAACCCCGACATGAACATGCAACTAAATGCCGTGCTACTATGCAGCTTCGTTCGCATAGTTTTTAAGCCCATGCAGCTTAGTTTTCAACGCAAAATCGAAGCAGCGAGCGGCAGGCAGCCAGTCACGCAGGGAATCGAACCCTTTTCAAACATCCAAATCGCCATAGCCTGAAAGGAGATAGGTTTCGTGGGCATGCTTTTGATTTTGAAAGAAGAAAAAACAGTGCCATAGCACTCAACTTACCTTATTCAAATAGAATGCCGACAACGATCGACTTGCTCCTATGTTTCTCGGCCCATGCACAAGGCTTGTTGTTTGGCAATCATGACCAAAAGAAAGCAGACGGACACCAGAGGGGGTTGCTGAGCCGATCTTCTCGTTCGTGATTTTGTGCTTAAATATTTGGGCCATATGCGGGCAAGCAGATGGCGGCGACAGCCAGTCACGCAGGTATTCGAACCCTTTTCAATCTTCGAAGCGGCAAGAGCATGCTCAGTTCGCAAACTTTTCAACCCCGACATGAACATGCAACTAAATGCCGTGCTACTATGCAGCTTCGTTCGCATAGTTTTTAAGCCCATGCAGCTTAGTTTTCAACGCAAAATCGAAGCAGCGAGCGGCAGGCAGCCAGTCACGCAGGGAATCGAACCCTTTTCAAACATCCAAATCGCCATAGCCTGAAAGGAGATAGGTTTCGTGGGCATGCTTTTGATTTTGAAAGAAGAAAAAACAGTGCCATAGCACTCAACTTACCTTATTCAAATAGAATGCCGACAACGATCGACTTGCTCCTATGTTTCTCGGCCCATGCACAAGGCTTGTTGTTTGGCAATCATGACCAAAAGAAAGCAGACGGACACCAGAGGGGGTTGCTGAGCCGATCTTCTCGTTCGTGATTTTGTGCTTAAATATTTGGGCCATATGCGGGCAAGCAGATGGCGGCGACAGCCAGTCACGCAGGTATTCGAACCCTTTTCAATCTTCGAAGCGGCAAGAGCATGCTCAGTTCGCAAACTTTTCAACCCCGACATGAACATGCAACTAAATGCCGTGCTACTATGCAGCTTCGTTCGCATAGTTTTTAAGCCCATGCAGCTTAGTTTTCAACGCAAAATCGAAGCAGCGAGCGGCAGGCAGCCAGTCACGCAGGGAATCGAACCCTTTTCAAACATCCAAATCGCCATAGCCTGAAAGGAGATAGGTTTCGTGGGCATGCTTTTGATTTTGAAAGAAGAAAAAACAGTGCCATAGCACTCAACTTACCTTATTCAAATAGAATGCCGACAACGATCGACTTGCTCCTATGTTTCTCGGCCCATGCACAAGGCTTGTTGTTTGGCAATCATGACCAAAAGAAAGCAGACGGACACCAGAGGGGGTTGCTGAGCCGATCTTCTCGTTCGTGATTTTGTGCTTAAATATTTGGGCCATATGCGGGCAAGCAGATGGCGGCGACAGCCAGTCACGCAGGTATTCGAACCCTTTTCAATCTTCGAAGCGGCAAGAGCATGCTCAGTTCGCAAACTTTTCAACCCCGACATGAACATGCAACTAAATGCCGTGCTACTATGCAGCTTCGTTCGCATAGTTTTTAAGCCCATGCAGCTTAGTTTTCAACGCAAAATCGAAGCAGCGAGCGGCAGGCAGCCAGTCACGCAGGGAATCGAACCCTTTTCAAACATCCAAATCGCCATAGCCTGAAAGGAGATAGGTTTCGTGGGCATGCTTTTGATTTTGAAAGAAGAAAAAACAGTGCCATAGCACTCAACTTACCTTATTCAAATAGAATGCCGACAACGATCGACTTGCTCCTATGTTTCTCGGCCCATGCACAAGGCTTGTTGTTTGGCAATCATGACCAAAAGAAAGCAGACGGACACCAGAGGGGGTTGCTGAGCCGATCTTCTCGTTCGTGATTTTGTGCTTAAATATTTGGGCCATATGCGGGCAAGCAGATGGCGGCGACAGCCAGTCACGCAGGTATTCGAACCCTTTTCAATCTTCGAAGCGGCAAGAGCATGCTCAGTTCGCAAACTTTTCAACCCCGACATGAACATGCAACTAAATGCCGTGCTACTATGCAGCTTCGTTCGCATAGTTTTTAAGCCCATGCAGCTTAGTTTTCAACGCAAAATCGAAGCAGCGAGCGGCAGGCAGCCAGTCACGCAGGGAATCGAACCCTTTTCAAACATCCAAATCGCCATAGCCTGAAAGGAGATAGGTTTCGTGGGCATGCTTTTGATTTTGAAAGAAGAAAAAACAGTGCCATAGCACTCAACTTACCTTATTCAAATAGAATGCCGACAACGATCGACTTGCTCCTATGTTTCTCGGCCCATGCACAAGGCTTGTTGTTTGGCAATCATGACCAAAAGAAAGCAGACGGACACCAGAGGGGGTTGCTGAGCCGATCTTCTCGTTCGTGATTTTGTGCTTAAATATTTGGGCCATATGCGGGCAAGCAGATGGCGGCGACAGCCAGTCACGCAGGTATTCGAACCCTTTTCAATCTTCGAAGCGGCAAGAGCATGCTCAGTTCGCAAACTTTTCAACCCCGACATGAACATGCAACTAAATGCCGTGCTACTATGCAGCTTCGTTCGCATAGTTTTTAAGCCCATGCAGCTTAGTTTTCAACGCAAAATCGAAGCAGCGAGCGGCAGGCAGCCAGTCACGCAGGGAATCGAACCCTTTTCAAACATCCAAATCGCCATAGCCTGAAAGGAGATAGGTTTCGTGGGCATGCTTTTGATTTTGAAAGAAGAAAAAACAGTGCCATAGCACTCAACTTACCTTATTCAAATAGAATGCCGACAACGATCGACTTGCTCCTATGTTTCTCGGCCCATGCACAAGGCTTGTTGTTTGGCAATCATGACCAAAAGAAAGCAGACGGACACCAGAGGGGGTTGCTGAGCCGATCTTCTCGTTCGTGATTTTGTGCTTAAATATTTGGGCCATATGCGGGCAAGCAGATGGCGGCGACAGCCAGTCACGCAGGTATTCGAACCCTTTTCAATCTTCGAAGCGGCAAGAGCATGCTCAGTTCGCAAACTTTTCAACCCCGACATGAACATGCAACTAAATGCCGTGCTACTATGCAGCTTCGTT
>CAXFYD010000010.1:0-40094 GCA_964006365.1 Trididemnum miniatum | reverse complement strand
TGGCTTGACGCCAGGCCGGCACCAGTCTGGAGAGCTGGATATATCTGGAAAGATCACGAAGGCGGGCGATGCGGGTCTGCGTGCGGCGCTCTATATGGCGGCGCAATCCATGCTGAAGGGCAAGCATAACTGGCTGAAATCGTGGGCGCTGCGTCTTGCTGCGCGGCGCGGCAAGAAGTTCGCGAAGGTCGCACTTTCGCGGCGGATCGGCGTGGTGCTGCACCGGATGATGACGGATGGAACAGAGTTTTGCTTCACCCGCGAAGAGGCCATGGCCATGCGAGTCGCGTAACCGCACAGGCTGCACCAATCGATATTCAAGATACCGATAGGAAGAAGGAGCTTTGCCGCGTCTGATGATGTCGGCCACCTTGTGTCCCTGCCGGGACGCGGTTCCCGATGATGCTGTGTACGCGCTATTGCCGAACCGAACCACCGAACCCGTAGATGGGTTCGAGCATGTTCGCAAGATTGGCACTCGGGAACTTTTCGAACTTGGTATCAAGTTGGCGGCCTTTGCCTCGGCATTGCGCTGACCACGTACAGAAGCACGCGCCCGGCGGTGACACATTGAAGGTGACTTGGCACAACAGCAGGCGAGGCGCGAACGACCGGGCAATCCTGCATCAGTCGGACGCACGAAGCGAAGCGTCGTGCGTCCGACGAGCCTCAGGCATTCATCTTCGCGAACCGCTTGGCGGTGCCGTGCAGAGAGTTTTTTGCGCTGCGGCTTGACAGCAGAGGCCCCATTACAGAAGCGTGTTCTCCAGAAGAAACAGAGCCATGCAGGCCCCACCCAGCGGGATCGGCAAAAAGAACCAGAACTCGGAAATCCCGAGAGAAGGCGATGTCCGGTTGAGACCGATCTCCGTCATAAGGGCGCCGTTGCGAACGAGGACGTAGATCACAATGGCCGACGCCAGGACGGGCACAATCACGGGCAGGATGTTGAACGGTCCGGACTGCGGCCAGATATCGACCACGTAATGCTGCCCCTTTCTGAAGGCCAGCGCGGCGCCGACGAAGATGCACCAGGAGAACAGAAGCTGGGCCAAATCGAGCGTCCAAATCATCGGTACCTGAAGGATGTTGCGGGCAACCACCTGAATGAAGACCACGAGGATCAGCCCGGCAAACAGTCCTGCGAGGACGGTGCCGAACAATCTCTCCAGAACGCTGTTCAAGCGAACCAGCATGGGTGCTTTCCGAATGGTAATCCGATCGGGATCGGAGGTTGCGCGCAATGGTGCGGCGGCCGAAACCGCCGCACGCGGATGCCTGGTTCCTCAGTTGCCGCTGATGGCGGCCATGGCGGGCTCCAGCCCCAGCTCCGTGGCGAGTGATGCCTGAAGCGGGCCAAGGGCCGCCTTGAATTCGGCGACATCCGGATTGGTAACCGTCACGCCATGCTTGGACTTGAGCGTTTCAACCAGTTCGGTCTCGTATTTGCGCGCCATGTCGATGCCGAGAACCGAGGCTTCAGCCGCCACTTCCAGAAACATCTTCTGCTGCTCCGGGGTCAGCTTGTCCCAGGCGCGCTGGCTCATGGAGATGTGATTGACCTGGATCGTGTGTCCGGTGAGCGCCAGGTAGGGAGCGACCTCATAGAGCTTGGAGCCCGTGTAACCGGGGATCGAGCTTTCGAGCGCTTCGGCCACGCCGGTCTGTACTGCAGCGTAGAGTTCACCCCAGGCAACGGTGACCGGCAGGGTTCCGAGTTCCGCCCAGGTCTTGGAAATCATCGGCGAGGGCGGCGTGCGCATCTTGAAACCCGAGATATCGCCCAGCTTGTTGACCGGACCCTTGGCGTTGGAAAGGTTGCGCGTGCCGGAACCGCCGAGCGCCAGAAGCTGCATATTCAGCGAATGATCGCCATAGGCCTTCTTGAAGTAATCTTCAGCCGGCGTTCCCGGTCCGACCCGCTCCATCAGATCGTCAAAACCGGCGAACAGGTAGGGCATGGAAAAGACCTGGTATTCCGGCACCTGCTTGACGGCGTTGTTGGTCGAGCTGATCATCAGATCGATGGTGCCCAGTCCCATTTCGCCTATGACGGCCGGATCTTTTCCGAGCTGTCCGGCATCGAACACCTTGATCTCGATTGCACCATCGGACCGCTTGGCGATCTCTTCGGCCATGAAATTGGCCATGTCGTTGTATGGATGAGGCGATTTGACGAGCGTATGCAGTCGCATCGTCGTGTCCGCGGCCATCGAGACGGTCGTAGCCATCATCACGGCAAGCGCCGACGCCGCCAGTTGTTTCCATGCTGCCATCATTCATCTCCCTGTTTTTCGTTCCTTGCCCGGAAGCGGACCAAGAATTCTTGATCCGACACATTCCGTCAAATGCCGAAAGAGTGGCAATTAATCCATCTTGGTTATGTATGAGCTCCTTCCAGTCCGGACTCAACTGGTGAGATGGTGGTCGTGCATGACGCCAAGAGCAATGTCGGCAATGTCGGTCGCCAGAACCGATGATCGGGCGCCCGCCGGTTTGATCAGCTTGAACTCGAACGGGATACCGGGTCCGAAGGGGACAACTGAGATTTCGTCGGAACCGAAATATTCCGCCGTCAACGCATCGATGACCGTAATCCCCAGCCCCTGTGCCGCCAACAGGCAGGCCGCATAGGATGGCTGGGCCTCGACCAGAATCTTCGGGCGCACGCCGGCATTGCGGAACACCTGCCCCAGCCACTGCGCGGTATCGGTCTGGTAGGACAACGACACGAACGCCTCGCCATCGAGATCCTCCGGCCGCAGCACCCTGCGGTCGGCCAGGTGGTGACTGGAGGACATCACGCAGACACAGTCCACGTGCCAAGCCCCCAGGACCTCGATTTCCGGGCGGTCGATCGACAGGTGGCCGATGCCGAGATCGAATTGACCCGATCCAATCAGGTCGCCGATGCGGGGCGAGGTATGAACGTCCAGGGTTGTCTTTACTGTCGGATGTTTCTCGGCGATTCGGCCGACGATGGCTGGAGCGACCGACAAGGCCAATGCCGGCATGACCGTCATGCGCACGTGTCCCCTGCGCAATTCACGGATCTCCTCGGCCGCTCCGGCAATGCGGTCGAGCCCGATGAAAAAGGTGTCGACCTCGCGTTTGAACTGGTGCGCCTCGGGCGTCGGTTTGACGGTGCGGCCGCTGCGTTCGAACAATGTCAGCCCGGTGGCTGCCTCCAGTCCGGAGATCATGCGGCTGACAGCCGGCTGGGAGATGTTCAGCATCTCGGATGCCCGGTTGATGCCGCCATGGTTCATCACCGCGCGGAAAACCTCTATCTGGCGCTCCTTCATGGTTGCACTTTCTTGCTTGCCTTCCCGTTATATGTCGCGGTCAAAATAGACGATCATGCTATGCATTGAAATCCGCCGCAGGGATAGCGATGGCTTCCCGTCGGGCGAGGATTGTTGAAGGGTTGCCTTTCAACCGCGAACGTCGCAGTTCATGCCTCAATGATTTACCTGGACGACCTTCAATCGGGGCGGCTTCACCTGCGCCGTGTTGCCGAAAGCGACCTGGAGCTCTATTGCACCCTGTTTTCCGACCCGGCCATGCTGGCGCATCGGCCGGACCCGACACCGGACAGCCGCGATCAGTGCCTGGCCAGCCTGACGCGCGACATGGCGCATTGGCGAGAGCATGGATTCGGTCGTTGGACGATCAGCGTCGACGGCGAAACGGTCGGACTTGGCGGCTTGAGCCGCAAGTCGGGCTTTGCCGGCATCAACGTCTCCTACCACATCGGCCCGGCCCATTGGGGCGGCGGTCTTGCCACGGAATTCGTCAATGCGGCGGTGCGTATCGCTTTCAGGGATCTTGCCGCGCCAACCGTCTACGGCCTGGTGCGGCCGGTCAATGTCGCGTCGATCGCGGTTCTGCGCAAATGCGGCTTCCTGAAAAGCGGCAGTGTCGATTGGGGCGGCGCCCCAACCCTGCATTTCGTGCGCTATCCCTGAAGGCCCTAGTGGGCTTCGTCCCAATTGTCGGCGGCGCGGGCATCGACCTGCAGCGGCACCTTCATCGCCACCGCCGGCATGGCGGCGTTCTGCATGATATCGGTGACCAGTGTGATCGTCGGCTCGACCTCGGCATCGGGCACCTCGAAGACCAGTTCGTCGTGCACCTGCAGCAGCATGCGCGCTGTCAGACCAGCCTGTTCCAGCGCCGGGTCCATCTTGACCATGGCGCGACGGATGATGTCGGCAGCCGAGCCCTGGATCGGCGCGTTGATGGCGGCGCGCTCGTTGAAGGAACGGGTATGCGGGTTTGACGACACGATGTCCGGATAATGTGCGCGGCGACCGAAGATCGTCTCCACATAGCCATGTTCGCGGGCATAGGCCTTGGTCGAATCCATGTAGTCCTTGATGCCGGGGAAGCGCTCGAAATAGGTCTTGATGTAGTCGCTCGCCTCGGAGCGAGGAATGCCCAGCTGATTGGCAAGCCCGAAGGCCGAAATGCCGTAGATGATGCCGAAGTTGATCGCCTTGGCGCGGCGGCGCACTTCCGGCGGCATGTCCTTGACCGGGACGCCGAACATCTCCGAGGCGGTCATGGCGTGAATGTCGAGGCCGTCGGTAAAGGCCTGTTTCAGCGCGTCGATGTCGGCGACATGGGCGAGCACACGCAATTCGATCTGCGAATAGTCGGCAGAGACCAGCTTGGTGCCCTTTCCGGCGACGAAGGCAGCGCGGATCTTGCGGCCCTCGGCGGTGCGGATCGGGATGTTCTGCAGGTTGGGGTCGGATGACGACAGCCGCCCGGTGGTGGTCGACGCCAGGGCGTAGGATGTGTGGACGCGCTGGGTTTCCTGATTGATGAAGCCGGGAAGGGCATCCGTATAGGTCGACTTCAGCTTGGTGAGCTGCCGCCATTCGACGATCTTGCGCGGGAACTCGTGCCCCTCGGCGGCCAGTTCCTCCAGTACCTGGGCGGAGGTCGACCACTGGCCGGTCTTGGTCTTGGAGCCGCCAGGCAGGCCCATCTTGCCGAACAGGATCTCGCCGAGTTGCCGCGGCGAGCCGATGTTGAACTCTTCGCCGGCCAATTCCTGGATCTCGGCTTCCAGCGCCGCCGCCCCTTGGGCGAAATCGCCCGACAGCCGCGACAGGATCTGGCGGTCGACGCTGATGCCGCGCTGCTCCATGCAGGCGAGCGTCGGCACCATCGGTCGCTCAAGCCGCTCATAGACCGAGACCAGTCCGTCCGCGGCAAGCCGCGGTTTGAGCACCTGCCAGAGCCGCAGGGCGATATCGACGCATTCGCCGGCATAGGCCGTCGCCCGCTCGACATCGACATATTCGAAGGTGACGGCAGACTTGCCGCTGCCGGTCAGATCCTTGAGCACCATCGGCTTGTGGCCGAACCAGCGATCGGACAGCGCCTCGAAATTCTGGCTGCCACGGCCAGCGTCGAGCGCATAGGAAATCAGCAAAGTGTCGTCGAGAGAGACGAAATCGATGCCGTAGCGACGGGCAATCAGCCAATCCTGCTTCAGGCCGTAACCGACTTTGAGAACGGAAGGGTCTTCGAGCAGGTGCTTCAGGCGTTCGAGCCCGTCGTCAATGGGCAATTGGTTTTCGGCAAGGCCGCCGGCCAGAAGGTCTTCTCCGGCGCGGTGAGCCAGTGGCACATAGGCCGCCCTGACGGGACCGGCTGCCAGCGACCGCGCGTCCTGCGGCTGAAAGGCCAACGAGAAGCCGGCCATCTCGGCCTGCATGGCATCCGTCGAATTGGCTGCGATTTTGACCGCAACAAAACCGGTCTCGCGGGCCTCTGCGATGAAGGCGTCAAGGTCGGCGACACTGCGCAGGCAGTCATATTTGCCGGTATCGATGCTCGTCTTCGTCGCCGCCTTGACGCGGGCCTCGACCAGGTCCTGCGGTGTCCAGCCGTCAGACCGCCCACCCTTGGCAGATGGAGCGGGCGTATCGCCGAAATCGAGATCCGGGCCGCGCGCCGCTCCACCCCATTCGACGTCAACGGTCGTCGCATCGACGGCCGCAGCATCCGTTTCAGTCGCCTCTGCGACCCGCCGGATCAGCGAGTTGAACTCCATCGTCTTCAAAAAGGCGATGAGTTTCGGCCCGTCCTGTGGTTCCAGTTTGAAACTGCCGAGGTCTTCGGTGACCGGCGTGTCGGTTTTCAGCGTTACCAGTTCCCGAGACAGGCGAGCCATGTCGGCGTTGGCGATGATGTTTTCGCGGCGCTTGTTCTGCTTGATCTCGCTTGCGCGCTCCAGCAGCGTGTCGAGATCGCCATAGGTTTCGAGCAGCTGAGCGGCGGTTTTCGGGCCGATGCCGGGGATGCCGGGAATGTTGTCGGTCGAATCGCCGGTCATCGACTGCAGATCGATCATCATTTCGGGCGGCACGCCGAATTTCTCGATCACTTCCGGCGCGCGGATCTGCCTGTCTTTCATGGTGTCGTACATCGACACCCGGTCAGTGACGAGCTGCATCAGGTCCTTGTCGGACGAGATGATGGTGGTCTCGGCTCCGGCGGCTTCCGCCTGCCTGGCATAGGTGGCGATCAGATCGTCGGCTTCGTAGCCCTCGAGCTCGACACAGGGCAGGTTGAAGGCGCGCGTCGCTTCGCGAATCAGCCCGAATTGCGGGACCAGATCTTCCGGCGGCGCCGAGCGGTTGGCCTTGTATTCGGGAAACAACTCCTTGCGGAAGGTTTTGGCCGAATGATCGAAAATCACCGCCAGGTGGGTCGGCGTTGCGCCGACGGAGGTGTCGCGGGCGTCCGACAGCAGCTTCCAGATCATGTTGCAGAATCCGGATACGGCGCCGATCGGCAGGCCGTCGGATTTTCGGGTGAGCGGCGGCAGCGCGTGATAGGCCCGGAAGATGTAGCCGGACCCGTCGATGAGAAACAGATGATCGTCCTTGTTCATGGTGAGAAGGGATAGCGCAGCGGTCGGGCAAGGTCTATGGCGATCACCGCAGCCCACTGACATTTGCGGGCGATTGACGGCAAGCGGTTGATATCGCGACCCGGGCGTTGATCCCCCCGCCGCAAAAATCTAGTGTCCTGACACCAGGCTTCGGCCAACCCTCGTCAGCGGCGCCGAAACGCGAGAGACAAAGCTCATGTCGAAATCCATCTGTCTTATCGGCGCGCCGGTGCAGACCGGTGCCAGCCAACCGGGATGCCTGATGGGGCCGGACGCATTGCGGACCGCCGGAATCGGGCCGGTTCTGGAAAAACTCGGCAACACGGTCTCGGATGCAGGCAATCTCGCCGCTGAGAGCGGCCCGCCGATTCCTCATCCCAATGCTTCGATCCGTCATCTGTCCCAGACAGTCAGCTGGGCGAAGGCGATATTCGAAGCCGGGGCTCAGGCCACCGAGAACGGCCATTTTCCGGTATTTCTGGGCGGCGATCACAGCATAGCCATGGGCAGTGTCCCAGCCATTTCGCGACATGCCGCGCGGTCCGGAAAAGCCCAGTTCGTGCTGTGGCTGGATGCCCATCCGGATTTCCATACGCTCGACAGTACGGAAAGCGGCAACCTGCACGGCTTGCCGGTCGCCTATTTCACCGGTCAGGCCGGCTTCGATCCGGTCTTTCCGAACGTCGAAGCGCCGGTCGATCCGAAAAATGTCTGCATGCTCGGCATTCGCTCGGTCGACGGTGGCGAGCAACAGGGCCTGGGCCGCACCGGGGTGACCGTGCACGATATGCGGGACATCGACGAACACGGATTTGCCCGTTTGCTGAGGAATTTCCTTGAGAAGGTCGAGGCGGCCGAGGGCGCCCTGCATGTCAGCCTCGATGTCGACTTTCTCGACCCGGACATCGCGCCGGCTGTCGGCACCACGGTGCCTGGCGGCGCCACCTTTCGCGAGGCTCATCTGGTGATGGAGATGCTGTGCGACAGCGGCCTTGTCACGTCGCTCGATGTGGTTGAGCTCAACCCGTTCCTCGACGAGCGCGGCCGAACCGCAAAACTGATGGTCGACCTGGTCGCCAGCTTGTTCGGCAAACGGGTCATGGACCGGCCAACGCGGTCTTACTAGGATCGATCCATCGATATCTGGGTTTTTTGCGATTACCAGCTGACGAGGGCTCCTCTTGCCGGCAATCAATCGTTTCTTCGAACGATCAGGTAGGACCCGACGACGAGAACCATGGCTCCTGCCAAGCTGAGCGTTGAGACCGGATCCGTTTCAAACAGTCCGGGATAAAGAGATACCGTCAGGTGAGCAAAACCCAACGCGATCAGCGGGACGGTAGACAGGACGGCGCTGATTTTTGTGGCTTCCCAGTGCTGCAGGGCTTCAGCGTAACAACCGACGGCACCGAGAGTGGTGACAACGCAGAACAGAAGAAGGGCTATGCTCGTCCAACTCAAGTCCATCGCCTGGGGGATGTTCTCTACGGTAATGGGCAGCATGACGACGGTGCCAACACCGAAAACCAATATGGAAATCTGCAGGGAACTGAATTTCACCAGCAGTTGTTTTTGCGCCAGGGAGTAGGCGGCCAATGCAGCGGCTGAAAACACGAGTATGAGAAAACCCAGCGAATACTCGGTAAAGGACGTGAACATCGCGTTCAGGCGATCGTGAAAAAACATCACTAACCCCGATTCTGGATAAGGAAATTGGTGAGAGGGATCTTTTCGAACCACGAACGACATGATTCAAGATCGCATCTGAAACAACACGAGCGAGCCCCCTCATGTCGTTGTCTACCACCGCAATCTTCTGCTGTCTCGATGATTTCGCGAAGACCTTTGAAGACTGGGAACGACATCACCTTCTCCCGACAGGCCGCAAACGCCGCCGATCGGGCAAGCTGTGCCTCAGCGAGATGCTGTTCATCATGGTGCTTTTCCACCTCTCGCCGTTCAAGGATTTCAAGCATTTCTGGCATTACGGCGTTGAGCAGAAGTACCGCGACTATTTCGGCGAAATCCCGTCATACGGGCGTTTCGTATCGCTCATGCCACGGCTTTTCATCCCGTTTTGCGTACTCATGCATAGCCTTACCGGCGACCAGACCGGCATCTATGTCGCGGACAGCACCAAGATTGCCGTGTGCCACAATCTACGCATTTCCCGCAACCGCGTCTTTGCCGACCTGGCGAAACGCGGAAAAACCACAACAGGCTGGTTCTATGGCTTCAAGCTGCACGTGGTCATCAACCACAAGGGTGAAATCATGGCTATCAAGATCACTCCCGGCAACACTGACGACCGTGCCGTTCTCGACGATATGACCCGTGAACTGGAAGGCAAGGTGCTGGCCGACAAGGGCTATATCTCCAAGGAACTCTTCGCCAAACTGTGGCGGCGGGGGCTCCATCTGATCACAGGCATCCGCCGCAACATGAAGAATTATCTCATGCCGCTGCTCGACAAACTGTTGCTGCGCAAGCGCTTCATCATCGAGACGCTGTTCGACAGGATGAAATCGCAAATGGGGCTCGAACACACCAGGCACCGCTCCCCAATCAACGCCTTCGTTCACATCCTGTCGTGTCTCGCAGCCTACACGCTCGGCAAAACAAAGGTCAGCATGAGGGGCGTTCAATGACGAAGCCGCTTATCCAGAATTCGGGTTCACTAGACCGGCAATGATCGCAATCAGGCCAACCACCTGGACGCCAACGAAACGCTCCCTGAAGATGAATATGCCGCCCAGGATCACAAAGACGGCGTTGAGCTGGATCAGAAGCTGCGCTGGGCCAGGTCCGATGATATCCAGGCCCAGCACGTAGGTGATGTAGTTTGTGCACAGCCCAAGACAGGTGATCGCCAGAAGCAGCGCGTATTTGCCGTCAAGACGTCTCAGATTCGGGAGCCCCTTGCTCACCGACAAAAACACGAGCAGAACCACAAATGCCAGTACAAGGCGGTACCAGGTGATGGTGTAGGCATCCATGACGCCCACGAGCACCTTCAACGCAGTGGGGAGAATGCCCCAAAGAAGCGCTGCCGTTAGCGTCAGGAACAGCCCAAACTTCCAGCGGCCGCTTGTGGTATGGATACTGTTGGCCTTCCGTTCGTGATCTTTCGACAGGGCGTTTTCTGTCGACGTGGTGCTCACCTGCGAATCCCCTCTTTCTCGCAACAACAACAGCACGGCTGTTTGTGCTATCCGGCGTGCACCCGGATGGTGCGCCGGATTTCCAGGCAACGGCTGCAAGAGTCGCTTGTTGTATTCGGTAAGATCCCGAGTCAGCGTCCCGGGAGTCGGGTTTCAGGAGCGGCTCGCGGGCCAAGCACGCGAAGTCGACAGTCCAGACCCGGCGCAGTTTGTCCTCTCAAGAACCTCCCGCGCCCCTATTAGGCGCGGCCCCTCAATCCTTGATTGCATCGGTTCCAATGTCAAAAACCGATTTTCGAACTGGCCGATGCCAAAACGGCACCAATGACCGGGTCACCTTAGTCCCAAGGATGGACGATCATGGAAATGGTCTGAAGCCGTCACAACCCAGGTCGCGCCCGCGTGGCTCCACATCTCGCGATCTGATCCAACTCAACCGATCATCGGTGTGTGATGGTCTGGTCAAGTCCATGGCCGACTCGGTCCCAACAGGCCGATTGTCACCGAACTTTCACATAAGCGATTCGAAAGATTCGCTTTTTTTGAAATTTTTTATGCCGGCCCAACAATGCCAATTCGATGGCGAATCGTCGGCGCCAAATCGGTCCGCAATCCTGCCCGGTCTCACGGGCCGGTTAACAAATGTGACGGTGTTTGAAAGGCTTATGAATAATTGTTGCGGAGGCTGACGAAGGGTGACCGCGAAATGCGGCGGCGAGACTCGGTCTGACTCACGGCATGTGTCACGCAGTCGTGAGCCGAAATCGGGCAATCATGTCCTTGAATTGCCACATTCATCGGACCAAATCGGGTGTACCGGCAACAAAATGCCGATGTCTGGCGAGAGGCATGTCCCCCGCCACGCCGGACATGAGCGGCGACCTCATCCCCCCCTCTCCGGGTCGCCGCTCACATCCCCAACGCCACCGTGACTAGTCCCCTCCAGCCACGGTGGCACTTTTTTGTCCAGCTTTCCAAACACGAATTGTGGTGCAAACGGCACCGCACGAATCGGCACGCAATCGTGCACTTGCACCCCGGCGGAGTCCTTCTATGGTGCGGCCAACGTTACCCAGGGAGTACCGAATGGCCGATCTCGAAACCGTGCTTGCAAAGGCAGACGGCAATCTTGACGCCAGCCTCCAGCGGCTGAGCGAACTGGTGCGCATCAAATCGATCTCCACCGATCCTGCCTATGCCGCGGATTGCCGCAGGGCGGCCGAATGGCTGGTTGCGACTCTGACCGAAATTGGTTTCGACGCCAGCGTGCGCGACACACAGGGCCATCCCATGGTGGTTGGCCACCACGACGGACCGAATGGCGCGCCGCACGTGCTGTTTTACGGCCATTACGATGTGCAGCCGGTCGATCCGCTGGAACTTTGGACCAACGATCCGTTCGATCCGGAAATCCGCGAGCTCCAGCCTGGCCGCAAGGTCATAACCGGCCGTGGCACCAGCGACGACAAGGGCCAGTTGATGACCTTCGTCGAAGCCTGCCGCGCCTACAAGGATGCCACCGGCACATTGCCCTGCAAGGTCAGCATCCTGTTCGAGGGCGAGGAGGAGTCCGGATCGAAATCGCTGAAACCCTTCCTCGACGCAAACCTGGAAGAGCTGAAGGCCGACATGGCATTGGTCTGCGACACCGGCATGTGGGATGAGGAGACACCAGCCATTTCGGTCAGCCTGCGCGGCCTGACTGGCGAGGAAGTCACGGTCAAGGCGGCAAGCCGCGATCTGCATTCCGGCCACTTCGGCGGCACGGCGGCGAATCCCATCCACATTCTGACAAAAGCGCTCGGCGCCATTCACGACGACACCGGCCGCGTCACCATCCCGCATTTTTACGACGGCGTGGCCGAAACGCCGGACGACATCAAAACCATGTGGGAGGGGCTTGGTCGCACGGCGGAGAATTTTCTCGGCGAGATCGGCCTGTCGATCCCGTCGGGTGAAAGCGGCCGGTCGGTTCTCGAACAGACCTGGGCGCGGCCAACGGCGGAGGTCAACGGCATCACCGGCGGTTACACCGGCGAAGGCTTCAAGACCGTGATCCCGGCGGAAGCCTCGGCCAAGGTGTCGTTTCGGCTTGTTGGCGACCAGGATCCGCATGCGGTGCGGGCCAACTTCCGCGATTTCGTGCGCGCCCGCATTCCGGCCGACTGCTCGGTGGAATTTGCCGAACATGGCACATCGGGTGCCATCCGTTTGCCGTTCGATTCTCCGGCGCTGGCCAAGGCAAGCGCGGCGCTCGAGGCCGAATGGAGCAAGCCGGCGGCGATCATCGGCATGGGCTGCTCGATCCCCATCGTCGGCGACTTCCAGTCGAAGCTCGGCATGGATTCGCTGCTGGTCGGCTTTGCGCTGGAAGACGACTGCATTCACTCCCCCAACGAAAAATACGACCTGCGGTCCTTTCACAAGGGCATGCGCTCCTGGGTGCGTATCATGAACGCACTGGCCGACTGATCGTGCTTCATGTCACCCGCTCGGCGCGGATCACCGCGCCGGCCAGGTGTCCTTGCCGCAGCACGTCACGCAAACCGGCATAGAGACCGCGCATCCGGGAAAAGCCTTCCGGCCCGGCCAGGGCCTCCATGTCGGCACGCTTGCCGTCAATGCGGGTAACAAGCGCCTCGTACCAGCGAACATAGTCGGCGTCGATGCGGTCCACACCGGTCACCTCCCAACCGGCGGCCGCAAGGCAAGGCTCGATGTCGGCAACCGCGATCGGATTCGGTAGAAAGGGCTTGTCCCGCTCGCGGATGGCATGGTCGCTGTAATCCCCCGGGTCTGCATAATCGAACACCGTCAGGCTTGCACCATCGCGTGCGGTGGCCGCCAGCGATGACAACGCGGCGTGGTGATCGGTGATTGCGTAGAGCACGTTGAACATCGCAACCGCATCAAAACCGGTGTCGAAGCGACCGGAAAGATCGGTAATATCAGCCGCCTCGAAACGCACACCCGGATGGGCAGACCTGGCCCGTTCGATAGACTGCGCCTCGACATCGATGCCGGTGACCTGGCCCCAGCCATGCTTCTGCAGATAGGCGGCGGTGCCACCACGTCCGCAGCCGGCATCGAGCAGGCGGCGATCGGAATCGCGCGGCATCGGCGCCATGGCGATCTCAATCGCCTCCTCTTCGCCCGCATGGGCGTAGTCGCCATCGCGCACCAGCGCCAAGAGCTGTTTGCCGAGATATACTCCTCCGACTGAATTGGCCCGAATTTTCTGTTGGCACTGAGTCAATTTATCGCAGTGCACTTTCGTCGCGCAGCCTGCATTTTGTCGGCATGAATGACGCAAAGATATCGATCACTCTTAGCGAAGAAGAGCGTACAGCCCTTGAGGCGGTCTGCCGCCGCCGCAAGGTTGAGGCCCTTGTATGGAAACGCGCCAGAGCGTTTTTGTTGCTGGATGCCGGCGAAGATGCCCGCACGGTGTGTCGCATCCTGGACATCGGGCCGACTGTCCTGACGGAATGGAAGTCGGCTTTTGCGGCCATGGGACTTTCGTTTTTCGGGCTGAAGGACTACAGCCCCCGGCAGGGCCATTTGTCGTTTGCGCAGGAGGCTGAACTGAAGGCGCATTTCAGCAACACCCCACCTCGCAACGCCGACGAGGTCTGTGCCCATATTCTGGCGGAATACGGCCAGAGCTATTGCTCCTCGGGAGCTGCAAAGCTGATGAGCCGTCTTGGGTTTGAGTACAGGAAGCCACAGGTTCTGCCGACCCGGGCCGCTGAAGCGGCACAGGAAGCCTTCATCGCCGCTTACGAGGCGCTGATGAGGCGGTTGGACGACGATGAGATGGTGGTGTTTTCGGATGCCGTGCACCCGACCCACCAAAGCCGCCCCGCCCACGGCTGGTTTCCCAAGGATCAGAAAACCGCCATCAAGGCCAGTTCAGGCCGCAAGAGATTGAATATTCAAGGTGCGATTGATCTCGAGACCTTCCAGTTCACCTTTGTCGAAGCCGAAAAGATCAATGCTCGCACGACCCGCCAGATGCTCGAAAAGCTGGAACTGGCCAACCCTTCAATGACGGCGATCCATGTCTTTGTGGACAATGCCCGCTATCATCATGCCAAAGTGCTTCAGCCTTGGCTGAACGCTCCGGACCGCAGGGTCAAACTGCATTTCCTGCCGCCCTACGCGCCGCATCTGAACCCGATCGAGCGTCTTTGGGGCGTCATGCACAAGTGGGTCACCCACAATCGCCATTACGCCACGTTCAATCAGTTCGCCGACGCCATTATGGGGTTCTTTCGACAAACCCTTCCAGACAAATGGCACGAGTTTCGCGACACCGTGACCGACAACTTCCGGGTCATCTCGCTCCGAAAATATAAGCTGATTTGAGATCGAGAAACGATCAGGTCAATTCAGTCGGATGAGTATAGGAATTCATCGTAAAGGTTGCTGTCACGGTCCGCCCTCCGAAATCATCGCCACCGGCACGCTCCTTACGAGCGACCTGTGTCGAAGACATGGCGCTTCGATGTCAGCTTTCGGATTTCAATCGTGCCCAGGCCGGGCGCTCGAACAGGAAGCGGCCCAGACCGGTGGCCTCAATCAGAACGAACAGAATGACCGGTCCGAGCACTGCGGCAATCCATACCAGCAGCGAGATTGTGCCGACATCGGAAATGATCCCGAGTTTGAGAAGCACGGCGCGGGTGATGGCCATCGGCAGGAAGAAGGCAAGGTAGATGACGATCGAGTGGGCGCCGCACCAGCGGATGGCGCTGAGCCATTGGCGGTGCGCCAGCACCGAACTGAGCGCAACAAGGGCTGCTGATCCGAGGAGGCCGAGAAGCAGCGACACGACGGGCATCATGGAAAGCGGCAGCTCTTCCACTCCGGCGGAGACCGCATACGGTGCCGGCAACGCTGCCAGCGGGATGTCGATATTGGTCACCCACCAGGTGATCGCGATTACGGCGGCGGTCGCGGCCAGTGCGACGGCTGCATGCTTGCCGGCCCAGGCCGCCAGTTCAAAGGCGCGGGGCGCATAAGCGTAGCCGAGGTAGAACCACAGGAAATAGCTGGCGAATTCGTCGATAACCACGGCGCCGGTGTGCACCGGTAGAACCTGTAGCAGCACGGCAGCAGCCAGCATGATCGGCGGCGCGATCATCCGAGTCAGCCGGGCGACGACATAGAAGACCGGCAGGATATAGATGAACCACAACGTGCCGAAAGGCTGGATATAGGACAAAAGGTAGGTCGCGGCGGCGCCCGACACTCCTTCTTCCTCCACCATGCCCGGTGCCTTGAATACGAACTGGATGCTGAGCCAGAGCGCATAGAAATAGACAAAATGAAGGACCTTGCGGTCCAGGAACCGGTTTAGCGGCGCGTCGATGCCACGCATCAAAAACAGGCCTGAGGCAAGGAAGAAGGCCGGCATGCGCATGGGCTGTGCCGTGGCGACGAAAACTTGCATCCAGCCTTCGGACCCGGCAGCCTTTTCGACGCCGAGCACCGCGTGCATCATGACCACGAGCAGAATGCAGAAGCCCTTGAGATAATCGACCCAATCGACCCGGCCCGATTCGATGCGGACATAGTCGGCCGAGTGCGCGGCGGCGATCACGACGGGTTGGCGGGAGACGAGGTTCATGGGCTCATAGGCTCGATTTCGAACCCACAGTAAAGCCTCATTCGGTGGGAACGGTTAATGTCACCGGTTAATGAAAGTTGCCCAGATACCACCATTAACGCGCCCTTAAATTGACGCCATTAGGGTTCAAATCCGGGACCGGATGCGGGTGGCGACCGCGCAAAGTCCTGTTTCCACGAACCAGTTTCACCGGACCGCATGGCACGCAAAGGCAAGAAGCAGACCCGCATCGAACCAACGTTCAGCGGCCCTAAGAAGAAGAAGGGTGGACTGCGCGCTGACCCGAAGGATCGGGTGGCCGGCGGGCAGACGACCAGTCGCAAGAAGAAGGGCAAGAAGAAGAGCCCGAAATCGCGATCAGGATCAGCCCGACGCGGACTTTCCGGGTTCCTCAGGCGCGGCTTCTACTGGTGCTTCGTCATTGGCCTGTGGGCAGGGATCGGCGTGGCCGGTCTCGTCGCCTTCTACGGGGCCAAAATGCCGAGCGCCACGACCTGGGCGGTGCCGCAACGGCCGCCCAACGTGAAGATCCTGTCAGCCGAAGGCAAGACCATGGCCAATCGCGGCGTGACCGGCGGCGAAGCGCTGACCCTGGCACGCATGTCGCCCTACATCCCGCAGGCCGTGCTCGCCATTGAAGACCGGCGTTTCTACTCGCATTTCGGCGTCGATCCGATCGGTCTGGCGCGCGCCATGATGCACAATGTCATGGCCGGTCGCATGGTGCAGGGCGGCTCGACGCTGACCCAGCAGCTTGCCAAGAACCTGTTCCTGTCACCGGAACGCACATTGGAGCGCAAGGTTCAGGAGGTGCTGCTGGCCTTCTGGCTGGAGCACAAGTTCTCGAAGGACCAGATCCTGGAGATGTATCTGAACCGGGTCTATTTCGGCTCCGGCTCCTACGGCGTGGAAGCAGCGTCACGGCGTTATTTCAAAAAGCCCGCACGGGATGTCAATCTGGCGCAGGCAGCACTTCTGGCAGGCCTGCTGAAGGCGCCGTCAAAGCTGTCGCCGGCGCTCAACCCGGACGCCGCTGAGGCCCGCGGCCAGCTGGTGCTGGTTGCGATGCGCGAAGAGGGCTACGTCACCGATCGCGAAATCACAACGGCGCTGACCCGGCCGCCGACCCGCGCCAAGAGCTACTGGACCGGTGCGGAAAACTATGCAGCCGACCTGGTGATGGACCGTGTCGAAAGCCTTATCGGCGGCGAGGTCACGCAAGATCTCATCGTGCATACGACGATCAGCATGCCCATGCAGCAGGCAGCCGAAGCGTCGATCCGCAATGCAATCGACGGACAGGGCAAGAAACTGAACGTGTCGCAGGGTGCGCTGGTGTCCATCGAAGGCAGCGGCGCCATTCGCGCCCTGGTCGGCGGTTACGATTATTCCGCAAGCCAGTTCGACCGGGCCACCGACGCGAAGCGTCAACCCGGATCTGCCTTCAAGCCCTTCGTCTATACTGCGGCGCTGGAGCGTGGTCGTACGCCGCGCTCGGTGCGCAACGACGCGCCGGTGCGCATCGGTAAGTGGACACCGTCCAACTATGACGAACAGTATCGCGGCCCGGTGACCCTTTCCGAAGCGCTGACCAAGTCGCTCAACACGGTGGCCGCGCAGCTTGTGATGGAAGCGGGTCCGAAAAACGTCGCCAAGACGGCAAAACGGCTGGGCATCGAATCGAAGCTGCAGACCAACGCGTCGATCGCGCTTGGCACATCGGAAGTGACGTTGACCGAGCTGACGGCCGCTTATGCGCCATTTATGAATGGCGGCTACAAGGCAACACCGCACGTCATCCGGCGGGTCACGACGGCCGACGGCAAGGTGCTTTACGAAAACACCTACGATAATCCGCCACGGGTGCTGAAACCCGAAATCATCGCCATGATGAACGGCATGCTGACCCGCGTCGTGCGCGAGGGCACCGGCCGCCGCGCGCAACTGGCGCGCCACCGGGTCGCCGGCAAAACCGGCACCAGCCAGGCGTTCCGCGACGCGCTGTTCGTCGGCTATACCGGCCAACTGACCACCGGCGTTTGGTTCGGCAATGACGACGGCACACCGACCAAGAAAGTCACCGGCGGAGCGCTTCCGGCCACGGCCTGGAAGACCTACATGGAAGCCGCACTCGACGGCACTCCGCTGGAGAACCTGCCCGGTCAGTACGAAGTACCGGCCGACCCGAGCCGCGTTGCGGTGCCAACTGCCCGCCCGGCCAACCTGCCGACCCGGCAGCCGCCCAACGATGTCGCCGCGACCCCGCAGCCGGCACCCGCCAATGTCTCGCAGGACAGCACCGGTTCGACCCGCGTCCGCGTGCCGCCGGCCGAAATCGCCGGAGGTCCGTCGAGCGACAAGTCGACGACATTGCTGGAAATTTTGCTCGGGAACTAGTCCTGAAGCTGACGTCCCAATGTGCATGAACCTTCAGGGCACCAGGTTGTGCATTCCTGGCTGGCTGATGACTGATTCGGCACAACCACCTTGGTTGATCCATCGGCAAAGTATCCCTGAAATGCGAACAGTTCTGCCTTTTCCAATTTGAGGGCTGCCTAGCCGCAGTCCGGCAGTTCACGTTTGGCGCGTTATGCCAACAGAATGGCGGGATTGGCGCTACCGGCGTTGTTATCTGGAACGAGACGGAAGTCAAAAGACAAAATCAGGATATCAGTCATGACCCTTGCTGCAGGTGCAAACAAAATAACGTTCAAATCCTTTGGAGTGGATTTGGTCGGCGACCTTTACCTTCCCGAAGGCTTTGATGAGAGCAAGACCTACAAAGCCATCGTAGGCGCCAGCCCCTTCCCCCAGGTCAAAGATCAAATTCCGGCAACCTATGGTCCGGAAATGGCCGCACGCGGCTTCATCTACCTGGGCTTTGACTATTTGGGCATGGGCGACTCCCCGGCGCTCGCAGGGGAGTTCAAACAGTCTCGGTACATGTTCCGGCTGATCGAAAACACCTGGGATGCGGTTTCCTACCTGGGAACGCTTCCGTTTGTCGGCGAGATCTACGGCCTCGGCGTGTGCCAGGGAGGCTCGATTATCGCATCCGCAGCCGTGACAGATCATCGGATCAAGAAAATCGCCATGATTTCGGGCATGATGGCCGCGGACGAGTTCCAGTGGGCCGACCGCGACATGGTCAATCAGCAAATTGCGGCCTCGAACGCTTCGATGCAGAAGATGTATGAAACAGGCGAGCCGGATTTCGTTGCGCCTATCGGCCTCACCGATGATCAATCCCGCGAGGACTATGTCGGATTGAACGTCAATCCGATGGCTGAAGAAACCTACGACTATTATGGACGTGATGGGGTCAAAGGGCCGAAGGCGGTTCCAACCTTCACCAACATGCATATCGGCGATCAGGGCATGCAGTCCCTCATTTCGATCGGTGAAGCCTATGCGGACAAGATCGTGCAGCCGTCTTTGGTTATCTACAGCAAGTCCGCCTGGACGGCGGTTTGCTCCACGCAGTTTGTCGAAAAGCTCACGAACGAGCATGAAGTCGTGACCTTTGAAGAATTCGGTCATGTTGATTTTTATTACAAACCAGCGGCCGTAAATGCTTCGTCAGATGCAGTGGCCGAGTTCTTCAGCAAGTAACCTGATTGGGTGGAGGTTACACCGTGACCTCTGCCTTCTCTTCGTTGCATTGTGAAAGAACCAAAAAGCAGAGTTCGAGAACGATGCGAGATCGAGTCAAATGCACGGATGAGTTCTGGAGTGCGGCCGAAAGGATCGGCCTCAAACGGTCAGCTATCCTTCGCGAAGCCAGGCTTCCGCTTGCCATGGGCACCGACGGCGCAATCATGACCACCGATCAGGCATTTGACTTGTGGCGGGCGGTTGAGGCTTTGGGCGGGCCAGACGCAGCGCATGATCTGTCTGTCGGAACGAACACGGGCGCACTGCCCCCCAATTTTGTCGTGCTTTTCCATGCAAAAAACTTGGGAGACGCCATCCATCGTATGGCGCGATACAAAGAACTCTCCGCCCCGGAGGTCTTTGAACTGACAGCCGATCAGGACGAATTCAGCATTCATTTCCGTGCGCGAAATCGCCAATCCCCGACGGACATATCGATTCGACATTTGCGTTCTTCTTGAAGATGGCGCGCGTTTGTACAGGAACATACGTCACGCCCAAACGGGTCGAGTTTTCTCGAGGCCATAGCCAGAAGCTACAGGACTGGTATGACTGTCCGATCAGATGGAACAAGCGAAAAGCTCGTCTTGTATTCAAGCGCACCGATCTTGACCTCCCTTTTACGCAGTACAATCGCGAACTCCTGGAATTGCTTGATACGGTCCTCGAAGAACGCCTCGCCGAAGTTGCGGAGGCCAGCGACACCTACAGCCAGCAGGTCCGTTGCATCTCGCCGGCGATTGACGGCAGCAGGCCAAACCTGGCGGGAATCGCCGAGGACATGGCCGTCAGCGAACGCTCCCTGCAAAGGCACCTTCGTCAAGAGGGCCACAGCTTCCAAACCATACTGTTGGAAACACGGCATGATTTGGCGAAAGAGTTTCTTGCCCAACCGAACATGGAGTTTGCCGAAATAGCCTTCCTTCTTGCCTACAAAGACAAGGCGTCATTTTTCCGAGCGTTCCAGAAGTGGGAGAACCAGACACCTTCTGAGTGGCGCCAAGCCAACAAGGCAAATTAAAGCCGTCGGTCCCAGGAAGTTTGAGACAAGGGG
This sequence comes from Trididemnum miniatum, assembly GCA_964006365.1. Classification (NCBI taxonomy): domain Eukaryota; kingdom Metazoa; phylum Chordata; class Ascidiacea; order Aplousobranchia; family Didemnidae; genus Trididemnum; species Trididemnum miniatum. Next base: position 19,680 of record CAXFYD010000010.1, on the reverse strand, counting down.
AACTTCAATTCCAACACGCTAGAACCGCAGCGTCAAAGCCGCTTCGAGAAGGTTGGACATGGTTCCGTCACCGAATTGGCCGTCATACCCGGCGCTGATTGTCAGCTGATCGGAAACTGCATAGTCGAAGCCTAGTTCGACCGCCAGCGCATCCTCGGCGCAACATCGACAGAGATCATCGCCGCGGCTACTGTTTCCAGCTCTTCAATATCTCCAATATTTGAAGTGCCATTGGCTTTGCCGCCGACTTGCTTCCGGATAATCTGATCTGTGTCAGAGCGCCCCATAGCATGCCGAGCAACAGCTCTGCCTTGCCCTCAGGCTCCGGGATACCGGATGCCTGTAAACTGTCCCGAAATGAACGACAAACATGTTTCGATAGCGTTCGACACGCTCTCGGACCCTTTCACTTGTATTGCCGAGTTCAATAACCGTATTCACCATGAGGCACCCATAGTTCGAAGGGTGCTCTGCGGGACGTCATCGTCAGCTAACTGGGCGAAAAAAGATTCTATTGCGGCAAGTGAAGGGGTCTCGAAAAACCTCGAAAGTCCCATTTCGAACATCGCATGATACTGCTCCAACGACCGCAGGAACAGCTGTTCCTTGTCGCCGAACACATTCGAAAGCCCTCGCACATCCACACCCGTTGCGGCCTGCAGCGACTTCATGGTCGTGGCCTCATAGCCGCATTGCCAGAACGCTCGCATTGCCTTCCGGACAACGTCTTCTTCATCGAATTTTCGTGGTCGCGCCATCGTCACTCTCAGTCGCAGGACAATTTTTTACATCGCGTATTGTAATATGTGTATTCCACATATAGATAGGTTATTCATCGGGCGATGTAATACCCGATGACACCGGGATCCGCAAGCGACACACCAAGGTCGCTCGAGATCAGAAAAGGAAATGAAAACATGCCGACGATCAAGCGAGATGCAACAATCGAGATATCTGCCAACGCCGACGACCTATGGAAACCCGAATTCTGGATAAGCGGCTTCGTCATTGAACGCCCCTCATGCTGACCTTTGTTTTGCCGAGCGTGTAGGCTGCGAGACACGACAGGATGTGAACGAAGGCGTTGATTGGGGAGCGGTGCCTGGTGTGTTCGAGCCCCATTTGCGATTTCATCCTGTCGAACAGCGTCTCGATGATGAAGCGCTTGCGCAGCAACAGTTTGTCGAGCAGCGGCATGAGATAATTCTTCATGTTGCGGCGGATGCCTGTGATCAGATGGAGCCCCCGCCGCCACAGTTTGGCGAAGAGTTCCTTGGAGATATAGCCCTTGTCGGCCAGCACCTTGCCTTCCAGTTCACGGGTCATATCGTCGAGAACGGCACGGTCGTCAGTGTTGCCGGGAGTGATCTTGATAGCCATGATTTCACCCTTGTGGTTGATGACCACGTGCAGCTTGAAGCCATAGAACCAGCCTGTTGTGGTTTTTCCGCGTTTCGCCAGGTCGGCAAAGACGCGGTTGCGGGAAATGCGTAGATTGTGGCACACGGCAATCTTGGTGCTGTCCGCGACATAGATGCCGGTCTGGTCGCCGGTAAGGCTATGCATGAGTACGCAAAACGGGATGAAAAGCCGTGGCATGAGCGATACGAAACGCCCGTATGACGGGATTTCGCCGAAATAGTCGCGGTACTTCTGCTCAACGCCGTAATGCCAGAAATGCTTGAAATCCTTGAACGGCGAGAGGTGGAAAAGCACCATGATGAACAGCATCTCGCTGAGGCACAGCTTGCCCGATCGGCGGCGTTTGCGGCCTGTCGGGAGAAGGTGATGTCGTTCCCAGTCTTCAAAGGTCTTCGCGAAATCATCGAGACAGCAGAAGATTGCGGTGGTAGACAACGACATGAGGGGGCTCGCTCGTGTTGTTTCAGATGCGATCTTGAATCATGTCGTTCGTGGTTCGAAAAGATCCCTCTCACCAATTTCCTTATCCAGAATCGGGGTTATGGAAGATACTGGCCGACGAGTTTACCGAAGTGTCGAAATGGGTGGATGCGGTCATCACGTCGGGACCAAATCCCGCCGCCCCGGAAGGGGTGAACGGCAGCAGGTACGGTGGGCGCGTATGTGATGTCCAAGGCCTTGGGAAAACCGAAGAAGTGCTTACGGCCTATGACGCAGACAGCCATACGTTCAGCTATTCTGTTGCCGCCGCGAACTTCCCCGATTTTCTGACAAAACTGGAAAATACCTGGAGCGTAGAGCCAGTGAGCCAAGATCGGGCGAAGGTCAAAACCTCATTGGTGGTCGATGTCTCCGGTGACGGTTCTGCCGGATCACCGCAAGTCCAGTTTGCCGAGCAGATTGCGGGAACGGTCGACACGGCTGGTCGGCAGCTCAAGGCCTATGCCGAGGGCCGTTGATTCCTTTGCGTGAACAGTTGCCCGTTCCCCATTTGGAGTGGGCAACTTTTCACTTCGCTCGCTGGCTAAACTGCAGGAACTTGGGAGATTCAGGACATCAAGACAAACGTGATACCTTGACCGGATGGAATAGGAGGTCTCATGGACGTGAAATTCACCGGCGGTTGCCTGTGCGGAAGAGTGCGGTACGAGTCGACCGCCATGCCGCTTGCGACGGTCCACTGCTACTGCACCGATTGCCGGAAAATAGGCGGTACCGGTCATGCCACCCACAGCGTTATCCCCTTCGATGCCTTTACGATTTCCGGAGAGGTATCGGAGTACGAGCGGGTCGCCGACAGCGGCAATCATATCGTTCGTAGATTTTGCCCGATTTGCGCCAGCGCCCTATTCCACACGCGCGACGGCCTCGAAGGAAAAATCGTTGTCAGGACGTCCTCGTTCGACGACCCTGAACTGGCGCGGCCGGATCGCGTGATCTACACCGACAGCGCCGTTTCATGGGACCAGATCGACCCCGAATTGCCGTCATTTGGCAAGATGACCCCGCGTTCCGGCTGAGCCGTTACCTGGGCTTCGCCCAGACAGCGGAGGCTTTCAAAAGAACGTCATAGAGTTTACGTTCGTAAGTGTCGGGCAGCTCCAGCGCGCTCTATATATGCAGGCTGACAGCAATGCGCCTGGGAGACATCTGTTCAGCGTGAAACTGGCTGGTATATCTACTGCCGTGCCTGGAGACGAGATACCGCAAACCGTGGTTCTGGATCGGGCCCGGCACTAGAACCTCAGCGTCAAAGCCGCTTCGAGACTGTTGGACATGGTTCCGTCACTGAACTGGCCGTCATATCCGGCGCTGATTGTCAGCTGATCGGAAACCGCATAGTCGAAGCCCAGCTCGACCACCAGCGCATCCTCGGCAATGGGGGCGCCTGTCACGACGAAAGCCGGACTGCCCGAAAACGCCAAGGTCGCGGTTGGATCGATATCGCCAAAGGCGTGGCGCCATCCGGCCATGGCTTGCAGCGTGGCGGCGTTCGTCAATTCGCGCTTTAGCCGCACGCCGAGGGTGGTGTAGGTGGTGTTTGCGCTGCTGGATGCAGCCGTGAGTGCTGCAACGCCACCGCTCTCGGTGTAGCCATCCGTATCGAGTTGCATGAAGGAGATGCCGGCAAAGGGCTCGATGCCGGTGTCGTTCATCTGCATCTCGTATCCGGCCTCTGCGAAGAGCTGCCAGCTTTGGGCGTTGTAGCCTGCCGTCAGGATTTCGGACAAACGGCCGGCACCAACAGTGCGGCTGCTATCGATATCGTGCCAGGAATAGAGCCCGCCGAAGTTGATGCGCCAGGCGCCCGGACCAGCGGCGCCATAAACGCCAGCCGAATAGCTGTCCGTGGTCGCCGAGGCCGCTGTCTGATTGATCCTGGCATGGCCATAGGAGCCCAGAACGCCGAGACGCCAGATCGTACCGATCTCCCGGTCGAGGCCGGCGACGATGCCACCGAGATCATTGTCCAAAGCTGCGGTATTGGCGGTGGCGTCGATATCGCTCCAGCCGCCATAGGCAGAGACCCAGGCGGCGCTGTCCGAGCTACCGGCCGGCTGGCCATGACCATAGGGCACCTCGAAAATTGGCGTGATTTTCGCCAAGTGACAACTTTTGGTTCATAGCGCTTGCCTTGCTACTCGTATTGGTAGCTAACGGCCTTCAGTTTTGGCCTTTTCGCCACCATTTTCGGGATTCTTGGCAGACTCCCCCCATGACCGCCGTCATGTTGGTGCAGCCTGAAGCCTCTCAAGCAGGGTGAGACGCCGCATGTTGTAGGTCAGGTTCTTCAGCCCAACACGCGCCTTCGCGCGGGCCATGCCAATGCACCGGACCAAAGTGCCCCCCATATCGTTGTGCTGGGATCCGAAGACGTGTTCAACCCGCGAACGAACCCTGGAGCGGCTCGTATTGCCACGCTTCTCATGCTTCCCGAGCGGCTTGCCACGCTTGGCCTTGCGGTGAATGCGGCTCTTCAGACCCTTCTGTGCAAGCTTCGCCTCGATTTCCGCCGACCGGTAAGCGCTGTCTGCCCAGACGCCGCTGGCCGTGTTGTCGTCATCAAGGATATCGTCCACGACCTGACTGTCGTGCACCGAGGCGCTCGTCACGTCATAGCGCCGCACCAGCTTGTGACGCCGGTCCACATTGATGTGGTTCTTGTAGCCGTAATGGCTCTTTCCGTTCTTCTTCGTCCAGCGGGCGTCGGTGTCTTTCTGCCGGGCCTTTGCCGGTTTGTCTGCCCAATCCCCCGGGGTTTTACCGGCCTTGATCTGCTCATTCTCATCCTTCTTGTTGCGCTGGCGAGGCACGGTCACAATCGAGGCATCAATGATTTGTCCGCCCATGGCCCGATATCCACGCTCGCTCAGATGGCGGTCGAAATCGGCGAATAGCTGCTCGACCGCGCCAGCTTGCGCCAGTTGTTCGCGATACAGCCAGACCGTCTTGGCGTCGGGAACCGTGTCTTCCAGACCGAGCCCCAGAAAACGCACGAACGACAGCCGGTCACGCAGTTGGTACTCCACCTGATCGTCCGACAGATTGTACAACTCACAAAGCACGATCGCCTTGAACATCATAACCGCATCCCAAGGCTTGCGGCCGGCCTTCGACTTGCGCTCCTGCGCAGGCATGCGCCATATGCTCTGCAAGAGCTCCCTAAATTGCTCCCAAGGCACAGCGGCATTGATGGCCAAGAGCGGATCTTTCTTGGCGTCGAGACCAGCGTAGCGCTCCTCAACATCGAAAAAACCCATCTGAGCCATAACAACACACTCCCTCTCGCTTCAATGTCAGCCGCAGGCAACATACCTGAACGATTTGAATTTGACTCCCCCGTATTCCCGTATTTTTCGAGGTGCCCCATAGGCAAAGGTCGCATCCGGTCCCGGGAATGATGCGGCAAGCCGGCGGTTGACGGCATTGGATATCCGCCGGTTTTCATCCATGAGCACGCCTTGCAGCGAAGCGTGGATTTCACCACTCAGGCTGCCGAGGGCCCTGCGGGCCTCCGCTTCCGTTCCAACGCCCAGCAGACCCTGTACCACCTCGTTTTCGGTCGCCATCGCATCAAGGGCGCGGGCCACGGCACTTTGGTTTCCAGTGGTTGCAACGCTGCTGAAGGACTGGCTGACGGACTGTGTCAACGTGACTTCGTCGCTGTCATAGGAGAGCGTATAGTCGATGAACGCGGTCGACCCTGTCACATTGTCGAAGGTTCCCGAGATACCGTCCTTCCCCTCGACGATCGTGAATGTAGCGTTGTCGGAATATTGATCGGACGTCACGTCGACCGTGCCACCCTTGAGGGTCACGGTCTTTTCGGAGGTCAGACGATCGGCGTCTCCCTTGGAATCGATTTCGATAGTCAGCTCGCTCCCGGCTTCGAAGGTGATGTCGCCTGATTCAAGCGTCCCGACCGACAATCCAGGTGCTACGCTGCCGCCGCTGTTGACGGTGACCGTGTCCGAAACGGATCCCGTTCCTGCGAGGATGCCGCCATCGTTCACTGTTATAGTACCGGTCAGCTTGTCCGTGACCGCAAAGGTACCGCCGTTGATGCTGGTGGTTCCGGAGAAGCTGCCGCCATTTCCCGAGTATTCGGTATACCCGGCCTCCACCAGTATGGTGCCGTTTTTGACGATGTCGCGCTCAAATTCGTAGTCGCCGCTGGTGTCGGAATGGTTGAACAACAGGGTTCCGTCACCATCACCAAAATTGACCTCATCGACATCCAAAGTCCCGGGCGCGGACGCTGTCTGGCCGGCTGGGGATCCGATTACCACCAGCCCAGTCGAGCCGCTCTCTTTGGCAACCTCCAGGTTGATTCGATCACCGAAGTTTTTCGCTTCGAACTCCGCCCCATTGGTTACAATAAGAGTGCCCGAGCCGCTGTACCCGACGACCGGTACCGCGGCATTGGTCTGTTGCTGTTCGACTGCAAGCAGGGTGTTTCCGTCCAGCCCGCCGTCGACAATGACCGTTCCGGAACTCCCAGCGTGATCACCGATATAGAGTTTGCCAAGAAGCTGGACCTGTGCACCTTCGTCGACGATTAACACGGCGTCCGTGCCGTCGTAACCTGCGATAATGTCGTTGGCGGCCAGTGCGTTTGTCACCTCGAACGTTCCACCATCGACAACCAGATTGCTCAAAAACGGGTTGCCGTCGCCCAAATATCTGGTGTAGCCGGCCTCTACCGAAATGGTCGCCGGACCGAACCCGGCTGCCAGTTCAAAACTGTATTCCGCTGGAGCGGCTTCTGTTGCCGAATGGTTGAAAACCAGAGTGGATGTTCCCCCGAACATGAGGATTTTGCCGGCCAGAACCTCGCCCGGCGCGACCGGATCCGACCCGGAGGGAGCTCCGATGATGAAGGTGCCGTTCGATCCTCGATCCGCGGCCACTTCAATCTCGCCAGTTCCATCTTCAACGGAAATCGACCCTCCGTTGTTCACGGTTAGGGTTCCCGTGCCTTTTTCACCCACCAGGATGCTCCGATCCGTCACAAGGCTGGCGCCTGTGCCGCTTACGAGCACGGTTCCGGTTCCGCCGCTATCCTTGCCGATCTCCAGGTTCCCATCGCTGCCGATCACGGCAACGGATCCATCGGATTGGATTTCCAGCGTGCCAGTTCCCTTGTCGCCAACAATGAGCTCTCCCACCGTCGAAAAACCGGCACCGCCTTCGGACCCCCCACTGACCGAGACCTTCCCTGAACTGCCTGCCTCCTCGCCGATGTGGACGAGGGCGTCGTCCCCTCCCGCTGTCATCGAGGCGCCGGATTGAATGGTGAGTGTTCCGGTGCCTTCGTAACCGACATGCAGGTTCCCCTGGACGGAGGCGATGGTCCCTGTGCCGGACACCAGCATATTTCCCGCGCTGCCGGTGGCGTTGCCAATAAAGAAGTCCGTGTCATCACCGCCTGACAGTACCGAACTGCCGGTCCGAACCAGGAGTGCTCCGCTGCCCTGGTCGCCCACATGGACATCCCCGGCGACGGTTAATACTGTTCCCGTACCGCTCATTGATAGGACCCCGAGGCCGCCCAGATCGTTGCCGATGAAAAGGGCGTCACTGGCATCGGTCAGAGTAGCGGTGGCACCCTGCTCGATAGCGAGGTTCCCATTGCCCTGGTCGCCCACGAACAGGCTGCCGCCAGTTGAAAAGGCCGTTCCGTCGCCGGAGATCATGACCGTGCCCGAGCCGCCTGTCAGTGCGCCAATTTGCAACTGGCCGGTGACCTGCCCCTCTTCGGAAATGGTGAGCGCACCATTGCCCTCATTGCCGATGATGAAACCGCCGGCAACCAGCAAGGTCGACTTGGCAACCTTTCCGTCCACCGTTTGGCTGCCTGACACGACAAGGGTGCCATCGCTGCCGGGATCCACGCCGACAATCAGCGATCCGCCGATGACACTGATTTCTCCACCTTCAAGCACCGACAAAGTCGCCGTAGCAACATTTCCGACCGTCAGGCTCTCAACCACAGCCGGTCCGTTGGTGAGTTGTTGCTTTACATCAGCGGCATTGGGTGAAGCCGTATCAACGACAACCACACCACTTTGCCCGGGTACCGAGTTTCCCGACCAGTTTGTGCCGGTGAACCAGTCCGTCGACGTGTCTCCGGTCCAGGTCTGTGCCGCAACCGACGTTGCTGACTGAGCCAGCATACACAATGCGACCGCGGCAACCGAAAGCCGCAAACGTCTTCGGTGGGCCCGCGCTTGGCCTAATGCCGGATTTCCCCCGTTGGCGCCCTCGTCCATACGTCGCCCCTTGCTCCAGCCGCCACTGCCAGAATCAGTCCCTCTAGAAAACACCTCTCATGCCGCCTCGACAACCCTTGAGGTGGTGCTTTGTCCATTCTGCAACTTTGCGGAGCTGAACACTTCCACCCATTGTCATTGTGGTTTCCGATTCCTCAATCCGGACATCAATCGATCGCTCACGGCTTTCACAGGAACGTCAGGAGAGTTTACGTTCGCAAGTGTGGGCCAGTGCCGGCGCGCTCTATATGAGCAGGCTGACTGCATTGCGCCTGGGAGACATCTGTTGAGCGTGAAACTGGCTGGTATATCCACCGCCGTGCCCGGAGCTGAAATTCCGCAAACCGTGGTTCTGGATTGGGCCCGGCGCACCCTTGGCGGCAAATTCAAACAGTTCGAGCGCATGTCGAAGGCCTTCGACAATGCCGGGATCGATACGCGCTACACGGTGGCCGACGTTTCCTGGTTCGAGTGCCCGAAAAGCTGGCCCGAGCGGAACGAAGCCTACCTGAACGGGGCGACGGCACTGTTCATCGAGGCCGCGAAAGCAGCTCTGGATGACGCCGGCTGGGCCGCAGGCGACGTCGACGCTGTCGTGACGGTCTCTTCGACCGGTATCGCCACGCCGTCGATCGAGGCCCGGGCGCTGGTTGAAATGGGGTTTCGCGACACGATCATGCGTGTGCCGGTCTTTGGGCTCGGCTGCGCCGGCGGTGTGTCGGGTCTGGCAATCGCCCGCGACCTGGCGGCAGCGCATGAAGGTACACGCGTGTTGATGGTTGCCGTCGAGGCCTGTTCGGTTTCCTTTTGTGCCGGCGTTCCTCGCAAGGCCGACATTATTGGAGCAGCGCTGTTTGGCGACGGGGCGGCGGCCGTATGTGTCACCTCGGCGACGAATGTGGATCAGAGGGATGAGACCACTCTCGGCAAAGGAGTGCAGAAAACCTGGCCAGACACGCTCTCGATCATGGGCTGGGACGTCAACGATACCTCGCTGGGGGTCATCTTCGACAAAGCGATCCCGGACTTTACCAAGGAACATCTGTCCCCCGCCGTTGCGGACGTCCTGTCGTCGCTGGGCAAAGATGCCGACGAGATCGACCGCTTCGTGTTTCATCCCGGCGGCACAAAAGTGATTCAGGCTATCGAACAGTCGCTGGATCTGACACCGGAGTCTCTCGCCATCGAGCGCCAGGTTCTGCGGGACTTCGGCAACATGTCGGCGCCGACGGTGCTGTTCGTTCTCAAGCGGGTTCTGGAATCAGGCCAGAGAGGCAACATGCTGATGGGCGCCTTCGGTCCCGGTTTTTCGGCTTCCTTTATGCCGATCGAGAGTGCATGACATGACCGTATCCCTGTCGGCCTTGCTGCTGCTGATTTTTCTCGTCGTCCAACGGCTTGGCGAGTTGGTCCTGTCCAACCGCAACACCCGAAGGCTCCTGGAGCAAGGAGCAACCGAGGTCGGCGCCGGACACTATCCGTTCATGATCGTCCTGCATGGAACATGGCTTGTCGCCCTCGTGTGGTTCGGGATCGGGCAGACGTTGTCGCTCGGCTGGCTGGCCGTCTTCGCAGTGCTTCAAGTGCTTAGGGTGTGGATCCTCTGGAGCCTCGGCAGCCGCTGGACCACCCGTATCATTGTCCTGCCGGAGCCGGTGGTGACAAGGGGCCCTTACGCCTGGACCCGCCACCCCAACTACCTGCTTGTTATCGCCGAGATCTTCACGGTGCCGATGATCTTTGGCCTGCCCATGGTCGCAGCCGTCTTCTCCGCCCTTAACGCCGCGATGCTGGTCGTGCGGATCAGCGAGGAGGAAGCCGCCTTGGCGCAGTGGCGCTAGAGGTCATGCCTTTGGCTGGTCGAATAGCGCCATCGCGGATAGGATGAGCCTTGATTGCATCACCGCGAATGGAAGACAGAATGGCTGAGTTGAAACTCGAAGATTGCTCCAACAAGACCTGCCCCTGGTCAGGGAAACCTGTCGCTGCGGATTCGCTCACTGTCTTTGAGGGAAAGGTTGTGGGCTTTTGCAATCCCGGTTGCCGTGACAAGTTCGAGAAAGCCGTCAAACATTTTGCTTCAGCTTCCTGAGTGGCCTTGTCGGACTAGCCAGGCTTCCTCGCAATCACGCTGACGAATGCGATCGAGCCGAAGAAACTGCCCGAGGCCACCCGGCGGCGCGCTTCTGCCTTAATGCCCTGAGCAAACTCCTCGCCGATCACGCCTTCCTGAATCAACGTCTCCGCGCCACGATCGATGATCGTCAGGAAATAAGGCGAGTCGCTTGCGGGCAGATAGAGATGGCCATCGCGCTCAAGCAATTCGAAGCCGGCTTCCGACAAAAGCGCCGGCATGCGGCGCACCAGCCAGCGGTCGTGCACATAGGCGCGGATCAGATTGTCGACGATCGGCCTGAAGGGATCGTGATCCGCGATTGCCCCGGTGACGGATGGCGGGTCTTCGTCGAAGACCGTGAGATAGCCGCCCGGGCGCAACAGGCGATGGGCCTCGGCCAGCGCATCTTGCGGATCGGGGCAATGGATAAGCAGCGTGTGCATCATGACGAGATCGAAGGACGCCTCCGGCAGGCCGGTGTTCCTGGCATCGCCTATTTGAAAGGACAGGCCGGGCACGTCCGCGTGGCGCGAACGGGCGGCCTCGACCATAATAGGCGACGGTTCGATCCCGATCGCGGTTTCGGTGCCGACCACGTCGATCATCTCGCGCGTCACATCGCCGGTACCACTGCCGAACTCCACACCCTTGGCATTTTCCGGCAGATTCAGTTTGGCCAGGTAGGAACGGCGCATTTCGATCTGCTTGGGGTCTTCGGCCCGCGCAATCATGGCATCGACCAAGGTTCGCTGCATCTCCTCCGATGCGTTGCCAAGATCGGCATAGGGATCTTCGGACATCGTGATCCTCCGCGCTGAGTGTTCTTCGCCACCAGCCCACACCAGGGTTTCACCGGGAGTCAAGTTCTCAATCGATTGGAGACGTGCTCAGCCGGAAATCCGCGCAAGTCGCCTTTCCGCGGCTCTGCTGGCGCCGGGTCCGGGTCGTGGCGCAACGTCGGCACCCTGTAGCGGCCGATCGTGCCGGTCGAGCAGCGCAACGCGACCGACCGGCTCGCCGCTGTGGCGGTCGACAAGAAGCACCGGCTCGCGGCCGTGGCCATAGACGTGTTCGTTGCCCCATTCCTGCACCGCGAAGAGCACAGTTTCCAACGCCCGTCCCTTGTCGGTCAGGTGATAGGCGTAGCGCGTACCACGTTCGCCGATGTCGTGTTTCTCGAAAATGCCCGCCGCGACCAGCGACGCCAGGCGATCACTCAACAGGTTCTTGGCGATGCCGGTGTTGGCGCGGAACTCCTTGAACCGCGTCACGCCGTACAGCGCCTCGCGGATGATCAGCAGCGTCCAGTTGTCGCCGAAGAGGTTGAGAAAACCTGCCACCGCGCAGGTCTGTGTGTGTGGATGGGTCATGCCGGCATTGGTCGCAAAAAACGACGTCCGTATTTTAGTTGCATTTGACTACCAATATGTTATTTGGTTTAAAAAAGCAACCAATTTGCAAGCAGGGAGGATGCTTTCATGGCGGACAAACAGGCCTGTCTGGTCATCGGCGCCGGCGACGATACGGGCGGCGCTGTCGCACGAGCTTTCGCACGTGAGGGCATGGTGTCTTGCCTGGTGCGCCGGCCACGCCATGCGGCCGCCCTTGAAGAGCTGGCCGAGAGCATTCGCGACGAAGGACATGAGGCCGTGGCACTGCCGACCGACGCGCGTGAAGAGGAGGCGATGATCGCCTTGGTGGACAAGATCGAAAGCGAGATCGCGCCGATCGAAGTCGCGGTGTTCAACATCGGCGCCAATGTGCACTTTTCGATCACCGAGACGACCGCCCGCGTCTACCGCAAGGTCTGGGAAATGGGCACCTTTGCCGGCTTCCTGATGGGTCGCGAAGTCGCCAAGCGCATGCTTGAGCGCGGCCATGGAACGATCCTGTTTACCGGGGCCACGGCAAGCGTGCGCGGCCGTGATGGCCACTCCGCTTTCGCCGGCGCGAAACACGCGCTGCGGGCATTGGCCCAGTCCATGGCGCGCGAACTGGGGCCGAAGAACATCCATGTTGCCCATGTGGTGATCGACGGGGCGATCGATTCGGTTTTCATTCGCGAGAACTTTCCGAATGCGGACCAGATGCGTGAAGAGGATGCGATCCTGGCGCCCGACCACATCGCGCAAAACTACGTGATGCTGCACAAGCAGCCGCGCACCGCGTGGACGCACGAGCTCGACCTGCGCCCCTGGAAAGAACCCTGGTGAGGAGAACCGGCATGCCAGCCACCGTGGATTTCATTTTCGATTTCGCCAGCCCCAACGCCTATCTCGCCTACAAGGCGCTCCCCGGCATTGTCGAACGCACCGGCGCGAGTTTTGCCATCAATCCCTGCCTGCTCGGCGGCATCTTCAAGGCGACCGGCAACCAGGCGCCATTCATGGCCTACGCAAAGATCCGCAACAAACTCGACTACGAGCGGCTTGAACTGCAGAGGTTCATTGAGCGGCACGGGCTGACCGCCTTCCGCCTCAACCCCAATTTTCCCGTAAAGACGCTGATCCTGATGCGCGGTGCGATCGCGGCGCAGGAGCAGGGCATCCTCGAGCCTTATGTTGACGCCGGGTTGCGGCACATGTGGGAAGAGGGTTTGAAAATGGACGAGCCGGAGGTTTTCGCCGAAGCGATGAATGCCGCCGGGCTCGACGGCGATGGCCTGCTTGAACGCACCCAGGATCCGGCCATCAAGGAAAAACTCGCCGCCAATACGGAAGCAGCGGTCGAGCGCGGCGTCTTCGGCATTCCGACCTTCTTCGTCGGCACGCAGATGTTCTTCGGCAAGGAGCGGCTTGGCCAGGTGGAAGAAGAAATCGTCAAGGCCGGTTAGGAAACCCCTCAAGTAGCCCGTTGATATCGGCGCCCTTCCCAATGGCGCGGTAACTGACGGCCGGAGGGCTGGTTTCCGCATCCACGATGCGTTCGATCCAGCCGGCATCGACACAATCCGTCAGCGCCAAAGTCAGGGCCCGATCGGTGATCGGTTTGAGCGCCTTTCGCAGCTCGTTGAAGCGGCGCGGTTCATTCAATTCGCTCAGGATCGGCAACGTCCAGGCGCGTCTGACGCGGCGCCGATCCACGTCGTCGTCGATCCGGGTCTCGAGCTGCAAAGCCCATTTCGCAATCTCCCGCCCTTCCGCACTCAGCATGAATTCCGGCCGCAGCGGATGACCGTGACCGGGCGAGCGCACCATCAGACCCAGTTCCAGCAAGCGCTCGAACGACGCCGTCATCGCCGTGCGGCCGCAACCGGCCGCATGGGCAACCGGCGACACCCGGGCCTGAACGCCGGAAGCGATCAGCGCCAGGGCGGTCAAAGACCAGCGGCGAGAACACAGCTTGACGAACAAGGTTTTGTCCATTTAGTATAGTTACACTACTTATTGGACGAACCCAAGAGGAAACCATGTCGACCGTCAAACTGCTCAACACAATAAACCTGTCCTTTTCCGTGTCCGACCGCGCCGCGACCGCCGCCTGGTACGCGGAGCATCTCGGCTTCGAAGTGCTCTACAGTGCGGATGAGGCCGGATGGACGGAGCTCTCCACCAACACGCCGGGCGTGACCATCGGTCTCGGCGACGCCATGAAACCGTCGCCCGGCAACAGCGTTCCGGTGTTCGGCGTTACCGACTTGGATAGCGACCGTGCGGCCCTGGAGGCCAAGGGCGTCAAGTTCGATGGCGAAACCGTGGTTGTCGAGGGCATGGTCAAACTTGCCACCATCTTCGATCCGGACGACAACGCGCTGATGCTTGCCGAGGATCTCAGCGGTCAAGGTGGCTAGAGCCGGCCAGTCATTGAAACATGGCGTCTGCGCTCGATGCAGACGCTAATCACCGGACCCGGGAAAGACCGGGTCCGCGAGCAATTGGAAATGTCACAGCATTCGGTCTCGTCAGAATGACGAGCCTTGCCCAATCCGGTCGCATGGCCAGGATGGAAGTCAAGAGCGCTTCCATATGATCCCTCCAAATCACCGCAAATTGACCGCTCTGCAATCGTCCTCAAAAGCCACCGGACGGTTGTATTGAGCAGCCCGTTTCGTCGACCGAAACGGCGGCAAGTCGTCGACTGCAGAAAAGGCCTTTGCATCTGCCCCTCGGCAATGCTATCGGCTGTCGCGCGAAAGCGAGCGCCGGATGGGGAAACCGGTTTGACAAACAGGCTCCAAGTCCCGCCTTGCAGTCCCAAAACGGCTTTCTTATATACCCTTCAACACTGCGCCCCGAGGGGCGTTGGGGGATATCACCGCCAGGGGCTGTCTTACGGAACGCCGATACGGGTCCCGACAGCTCGCTAAAGGAGAATGTGACATGGCAAAAGTTATAGGTATTGATCTGGGAACGACCAATTCCTGCGTCGCCGTAATGGACGGATCGGACGCGAAGGTCATTGAAAATGCAGAAGGCGCGCGGACCACACCGTCCATGGTTGCCTTCACCGACGACGGAGAGCGCCTCACCGGTCAACCGGCAAAGCGCCAGGCCGTCACCAATCCGGAAAACACCCTGTTCGCCGTCAAGCGCCTGATCGGTCGCCGCTACGACGACAAGATGGTGGAGAAGGACAAGAAACTTGTCCCCTACAAGATCACCAAGGCTGACAATGGCGATGCCTGGGTAGAGGCCGGCGGCGAAAACTATTCGCCCTCGCAGATCTCTGCAATGATCCTGCAGAAGATGAAGGAAACCGCCGAAACCTATCTCGGCGAAACGGTCACGCAGGCCGTCATCACGGTTCCCGCCTACTTCAACGACGCCCAGCGCCAGGCCACCAAGGACGCCGGCAAGATCGCCGGCATGGAAGTGCTGCGCATCATCAACGAGCCGACGGCAGCCGCGCTCGCCTACGGGCTCGACAAGAAGGACGGCAAAACCATCGCGGTTTACGACCTCGGCGGCGGCACCTTCGATATCTCGGTGCTTGAAATCGGCGACGGCGTTTTCGAAGTGAAGTCGACCAATGGCGACACCTTCCTCGGTGGCGAGGACTTCGACATGCGCCTGGTCGAGTACCTGGCAGCCGAGTTCAAGAAGGACCAGGGCATCGACCTGAAGAACGACAAGCTGGCCCTGCAGCGCCTCAAGGAGGCTGCTGAAAAGGCCAAGATCGAACTGTCGTCCTCGGCCCAGACCGAAATCAACCTGCCGTTCATCACGGCCGATCAGACCGGACCGAAGCACCTGACGATGAAACTGTCGCGGGCCAAGTTCGAAAGCCTGGTCGACGATCTTGTCCAGCGCACCGTCGCCCCATGCAAGGCCGCCATCAAGGATGCCGGCATCCAGCCGGGCGAAATCGACGAAGTGGTTCTGGTCGGCGGCATGACCCGCATGCCGAAGGTCCAGGAAGTGGTCAAGCAGTTCTTCGGCAAGGAGCCGCACAAGGGCGTCAACCCGGATGAAGTGGTCGCCATGGGCGCTGCCATCCAGGCCGGCGTTCTGCAAGGCGACGTCAAGGACGTGCTGCTGCTCGATGTGACACCATTGTCGCTGGGCATCGAAACGCTGGGCGGCGTGTTCACCCGGCTGATCGATCGCAACACGACGATCCCGACCAAGAAGTCGCAGGTCTTCTCGACTGCCGAAGACAACCAGAGCGCTGTGACCATCCGCGTTGCCCAGGGCGAACGCGAAATGGCCGCCGACAACAAGATGCTCGGTCAGTTCGATCTCGTTGGTCTGCCGCCGGCACCGCGCGGCGTGCCGCAGATCGAGGTCACCTTCGACATCGACGCCAACGGCATCGTCAACGTTTCGGCCAAGGACAAGGGCACCGGCAAGGAGCAGCAGATCCGCATCCAGGCCTCCGGCGGTCTGTCCGACAGCGACATCGATCAGATGATCAAGGACGCCGAAGCCAATGCCGAAGCCGACAAGGCGCGGCGCGATGCGGTGGAAGCCAAGAACCAGGCCGAAAGCCTGATCCACTCGACGGAAAAATCGCTCGAGGACTATGGCGACAAGGTCAGCGAAGATGACCGCAATGCCATTTCCGAAGCGCTCGAAGCTCTGAAGGAAGCGATTTCCGCTGAAGAGCCGGACGGCGAGGACATCAAGGCCAAGACCCAAACACTGGCCGAAGTCTCGATGAAACTTGGTCAGGCGATGTACGAGGCGCAGCAGGCCGAATCCGCCGAAGCTGATGCCGCGGCCGATGCCGCCGCTGATGGCGAAGACGTCGTTGACGCCGATTTCGAAGAAATCAACGACGACGACGAAAAGAAATCGGCTTAAGTCAATAGGTCGGCGCGGGAGCACGCAAAGCGTCCCGCGCCGACCTTTTTTACGCCTGTGGCGTTTTTCGCAATGTACAGCTATTAAGGTCCGACACGCGCCGGGGCGGCGCCATGGCGGGACAGCTCGACAAGTCAGGAAGCGGAACGTGATGAAATCCGCGGAGCATATGAATGGCCAAGGCTGATTTCTATGAAACGCTGGGCGTCTCCAAGAGCGCCGACGAGCGCGAGCTGAAGAGCGCTTTCCGCAAGCTGGCCATGAAATACCATCCGGACAAGAACCCGGATGATCAGAGCGCGCCGAGCAGCGTTTCAAGGAAGTCAACGAAGCCTACGAAACCCTCAAAGACCCGCAGAAGCGGGCGGCCTACGACCAGTTCGGCCATGCGGCTTTCGAACAGGGTGGCCCGGGCGGATTCGGTGGTGGATTTGGCGGCGGCGCCGGCGGTTTCTCCGACATTTTCGAGGACATTTTCGGCGAGATGATGGGCGGCCGCGCGCGCCGCTCCTCCGGAGGTCGCGAGCGCGGTGCCGACCTGCGCTACAACATGGAGATTTCCTTCGAGGAATCCTACGCCGGCAAAACCGCTCAGATTCGGGTGCCGTCATCCGTCCAGTGCGATGAGTGCTCCGGGAGCGGCGCCAAGCCAGGCTCGTCGCCATCAACCTGCGGCACATGCCACGGCGCCGGCCGTGTGCGTGCCTCGCAAGGCTTCTTTTCGGTCGAGCGCACCTGCCCGACCTGCCACGGCCGCGGCGAGATCATCACCGATCCCTGCACCAAGTGCTCCGGACAGGGCAAGGTCACCGAAGAACGATCCCTTTCGGTCAATATTCCCGCCGGTATCGAAGACGGTACCCGCATCCGGCTGGCCGGCGAAGGCGAAGCCGGTTCACGCGGCGGTCCGTCGGGTGATCTCTACATCTTCCTGTCGGTCAAACCGCACGAGTTCTTCCAGCGTGATGGCGCCGACCTTTACTGCTCCGTGCCGATCTCCATGACCACGGCGGCCCTCGGCGGCCAGTTCGACGTGGTCACGCTCGATGGCGCCAAGACCCGTGTAAAGGTACCCGAAGGCACACAGAACGGACGCCAGTTCCGGCTGCGGTCCAAAGGCATGCCGGTGCTGCGGTCCGCCCAGAAGGGCGACCTCTACATTCAGATCGCCATCGAAACACCACAAAACCTGACCAACCCCGATTCTGGATAAGGAAATTGGTGAGAGGGATCTTTTCGAACCACGAACGACATGATTCAAGATCGCATCTGAAACAACACGAGCGAGCCCCCTCATGTCGTTGTCTACCACCGCAATCTTCTGCTGTCTCGATGATTTCGCGAAGACCTTTGAAGACTGGGAACGACATCACCTTCTCCCGACAGGCCGCAAACGCCGCCGATCGGGCAAGCTGTGCCTCAGCGAGATGCTGTTCATCATGGTGCTTTTCCACCTCTCGCCGTTCAAGGATTTCAAGCATTTCTGGCATTACGGCGTTGAGCAGAAGTACCGCGACTATTTCGGCGAAATCCCGTCATACGGGCGTTTCGTATCGCTCATGCCACGGCTTTTCATCCCGTTTTGCGTACTCATGCATAGCCTTACCGGCGACCAGACCGGCATCTATGTCGCGGACAGCACCAAGATTGCCGTGTGCCACAATCTACGCATTTCCCGCAACCGCGTCTTTGCCGACCTGGCGAAACGCGGAAAAACCACAACAGGCTGGTTCTATGGCTTCAAGCTGCACGTGGTCATCAACCACAAGGGTGAAATCATGGCTATCAAGATCACTCCCGGCAACACTGACGACCGTGCGTTCTCGACGATATGACCCGTGAACTGGAAGGCAAGGTGCTGGCCGACAAGGGCTATATCTCCAAGGAACTCTTCGCCAAACTGTGGCGGCGGGGGCTCCATCTGATCACAGGCATCCGCCGCAACATGAAGAATTATCTCATGCCGCTGCTCGACAAACTGTTGCTGCGCAAGCGCTTCATCATCGAGACGCTGTTCGACAGGATGAAATCGCAAATGGGGCTCGAACACACCAGGCACCGCTCCCCAATCAACGCCTTCGTTCACATCCTGTCGTGTCTCGCAGCCTACACGCTCGGCAAAACAAAGGTCAGCATGAGGGGCGTTCAATGACGAAGCCGCTTATCCAGAATTCGGGTTGACCAAACGTCAGCGGGAACTGCTGCAGGAGTTCGACGAACTGTCGTCGCAGCACAACAACCCCGAATCGGAAGGGTTCTTTTCGAAGATGCGGCATTTCTTCGAGCAACTGAGCGACTGAACGGGACAGGCAGGGGCTGTCGCATCTTAGGGAAGGATCGTGAATGGCCCACAGGCTGCCGCAACATGTTTTCAGACAGGTCAAAGGCAATCTGCGGTTCTTCCACGGACTGGTAACGCAGCCGAAAACCGTGGGCGCCATCGTGCCGACGTCGAATTTCATGGCGCGGCGCATGGCCAGCATCGCCAACCCCGCGTCGGCATTGCCGGTGCTTGAGCTTGGCCCCGGAACCGGCGTCGTTACCCGTGCCTTGCTGCGCCGCGGCATCAAGCCGGACATGCTGGTCTCCCTCGAATACTCCGCGCGGTTCTGCAAGCATCTGCGCAAGGAATTTCCCGACATCCGCGTCCTGCACGGCGACGCCTTCGATCTCGACAAGACCCTGGGCGACCTGAATTCCACCCATTTCGACTGCGTTGTCTCGGGCCTGCCATTGCTGAACTTCTCTCCCGAGCAGCGCGTCTCCCTGATCGAGGATGCGTTGTCGCGTATTCCCAAGGGGCGACCGATGATCCAGTTTTCCTACGGTCCCACATCACCGGTACCGCCGGGACGCGGTCACTACTCGGTCGAGCGGTTCGGCATTGAAATCCGCAACATTCCGCCGGCACAGATGTGGCTCTACCGGCGAACCGGTTAGGATATCCATGACACCCAAAATCCTTGTCATGCCGGGTCGGTCAAATCGACCTCGGTCAACGCCAAGCTGGCGAATGCCGCTCAGCTGACGCTTGCCCAACTCGGCGCCGATGTCACGCGTGTGTCCCTGCATGACTATCCGCTGCCACTGGTCAACGAAGATCTGAAGGCGGAGAAAGGCATTCCGG
>CAXFYD010000009.1:0-17543 GCA_964006365.1 Trididemnum miniatum | reverse complement strand
AAATCGGCGAATAGCTGCTCGACCGCGCCAGCTTGCGCCAGTTGTTCGCGATACAGCCAGACCGTCTTGGCGTCGGGAACCGTGTCTTCCAGACCGAGCCCCAGAAAACGCACGAACGACAGCCGGTCACGCAGTTGGTACTCCACCTGATCGTCCGACAGATTGTACAACTCACAAAGCACGATCGCCTTGAACATCATAACCGCATCCCAAGGCTTGCGGCCGGCCTTCGACTTGCGCTCCTGCGCAGGCATGCGCCATATGCTCTGCAAGAGCTCCCTAAATTGCTCCCAAGGCACAGCGGCATTGATGGCCAAGAGCGGATCTTTCTTGGCGTCGAGACCAGCGTAGCGCTCTCAACATCGAAAAAACCCATCTGAGCCATAACAACACACTCCCTCTCGCTTCAATGTCAGCCGCAGGCAACATACCTGAACGATTTGAATTTGACTCCCCCGTATTCCCGTATTTTTCGAGGTGCCCTGTCATGACTTGCCGCCTTGTTCTTCAACCGCCTGGTGATACTTCCGGCGGATCTCATCAATATCAACCGACGGTTCCGGTGCCTTGATGTCCATAGCCTCAAGTGTCTCCAGAATAATCTGAGATGTGGCCAGGTTGCGAAACCATTTGTGGTTCGAAGGAATGACATACCATGGTGCGTTCACGGTTGAGCATTTGGCGAGCATCGCCTCGTAGGCCTCGCAATAGGAGTCCCAATATTCGCGCTCGGTATAGTCCGAAGTGCTGATCTTCCAATGGCGGTTTGGATCGTCCAATCGCCGACGGAAGCGCTCCAGTTGCTCCTCCTTCGAGATGTAAAGAAAGAACTTGATCACGGTGACGCCATTTGCCGCGAGCAGGCCTTCAAATTGGTTGATCGCCTCATAGCGTCTTGACCAAATGTCCTTCGGCGCAAGATCGTGCACACGAACGACCAACACGTCTTCATAATGCGAGCGATTGAAGACCGCTACACGCCCCTTCCCCGGAACTTGGCGATGGACGCGCCACAGGAAATCGTGTGCTGTTCCTCAGCCGTCGGCTGCTTGAAACCGTGAACCGAACAGCCCTGGGGATTCATCGCTCGGATGACATGCCAACAAACGCCATCCTTGCCAGCGGCATCTATGCCCTGCAAGACGATCAGCAGGGCCTGCCGGCCCTCGGCATAAAGCAGTTCCTGCTGAGCAGTGATCTGTTCGAGCGTTGAATCGATTTCCGGCAAAGCCTTTTCATGGCTCTCGTGTCGGCCGTGGTAGCTCGGATCGATGTCCTTCAGCCGAACGCGACTGCCCGGCTTGACCATCAGTTCCTTGCGATAGCTCATGCCATCGTTCCTCCACCGTGCCCGTGCCGCGCGCCGTCATGCAGCGGCGCATTGACGATTTCAGCACTTCGGGCACGGCGGTGCAGACGGTTTTCGATTGCCCGTTCAGTGGCAATGCGCACGATACCCAAAATGCCCAGCCAGACGAGAAGATAGACCCAGATCCAGCCAATCGCGGTCCAGGAAATCTTCGGAACCAGCCAGCCGAAGCCGCACATCAGGACAGCCAGCGCTTGAGTGGCCAGGATCGCCAAAAGCAATGGAGCTGCCGGGTATGGCGGCTTGAAGAACCAGTCCTGGGTTCGTGTGACGAGGAGCAGGAGGTGACCACCAGCGACCAGTTGCAGAAACATCACCGTCTGCAGGTGCGACCGGTCGTGCAATTCGAAGAAGTTCCTCGCCGCTTCGTTCTCCATGACCGCCATACCAAACAGCAACAGTCCGAATGACTGTACGATCGATGCGAGGCCCAGAACCGCCGAGACGGCCAGCAAGCGCGGCATCCGCCAGCGGATCGGCCGCGGCGAAACCGCCGTATTGTCATAAGCGATGGTCATGATCGGCAGATCGTCGAGCAACGACATGATGACTATCATGATCGCGGTCAGCGGCTGGAACTTGAGGAAAATCGTCGACAGCACCACCAGGAACATGATGTCCATGGTCAGGGCCACACGGTAGATCGTGTAGCTGGTAATGCGGCCGAAGATGCGCCGCGCCTCATCAATCGCATTGTCAATGACCGACAGGCCCGTGCAGTCAGAATCAGCGCCGCGGCACCTCGAGCCGCATCAGTCGCGCCGGAGACAGCCGTTCCGCAGTCGGCTTGCTTCAGCGCCGGCGCGTCATTGACGCCGTCGCCGGTCATCGCTACCAAGTGCCCACGGTTCTGCAGCGCCTTGACGATGGCATATTTATGCTCCGGGGACACACACGCGCAAACCCGTCCGCCTTGACGATCGAATCCGCAATGGCCTCCGGTACGTGATCAGGATCCATGTCCTTGGGAAAGGCCTCGGCTGCCGGAATGATCTGGTCGCCCAATCCGAGTTGGCGGCCGTTTCCCGAGCAATAGCGGTATCGTCGCCGGTGACCATCTTGACCGCCACGCCCTTGGCTCGCACGCGTTCGATGGTCTGCTTGGAATCGTCGCGTGGTGGATCGAACATCGGCAGGATGCCCAGCAACGTCCAGGTCTTGCCCGCGTCCTCTGATCGCGCCACGCCGAGCGCCCGATATCCGCGCGATCCCCAAATCCGCAACCGAAGCATCGACCTTGTCGGCAACTCCTTTGTCCGCTTTGGCCAGCGCGACAATGGCTTGCGGCGCGCCTTTGGCAACCGTCACAGTCTTGCCGGATGCATCTGCGGCAGTCGCCTTGGTTCGCTTCGACACCGGATCAAAGGGCACGAATTCGCTGACGGAGTAAGCCTTGAGCGAAGCAGGATCCTTGAGCGCGGCCATGACCGCGGCATCAATGACGTCCCCACTGTTCTCCTCGGACGCCAGAGCGGCCGCCAGGACAACATCCTTTGGATCGGTCGAACCGAAGAGGATCGGATCGCCCAATGTCAGCTCGTTTTTGGTCAGCGTGCCGGTTTTGTCGGAGCACAGAATATCGACCCCGGCCATTTCCTCGATCGACGCCAACCGCGATACAATGGCCTTCTCCTTCGAAAGCGCCAGGGCTCCGAGCGCCATGGTGATCGAAAACACCGCTGGCATCGCCACCGGGATCGACGCGACCAGCAGGATCAACACGAATTGCAGGATGTCGAGCGCGTCGTCCAGGCCCCAATTTTCGGTAATGACAATATCCCGATAGACCTGCACGGCCACCATGATCAGCGCCAGAACAACGGCCATCGCAATCAGGAAATTCCCGATCTGTAACATCGCCCGCTGGGCATGGCTGACGGCGCCGGCACCCGCGACAAGCTTGGCAGTGCGTCCGAAAAACGTGTTGGCGCCGGTGGCGATCACCACGCCATCCATTTCGCCTTGTTTGACAACCGCTGCCCGAAAAGGCTTCGTCACCGACCTTCTTGGTCACGGGCAATGATTCACCGGTGAGTGCCGCCTGATCGATGGACGCATAGTCACCTGAAACCAGCCGCATGTCCGCCGGAACGATGCCACCCAGCCGGATCTTGACAATGTCCCCGGGCACGAGTTCGGCCGCATCCACTGATTTCGCCGAACCGCCGCGCAAAACGGTTGCCTGAGACGCCAGGCTCTTCTTCAAGGCCGCCAGCGCGTTCGACGCCTTCATGTCCTGCCACAATTCCAGGCCGGCATTGAAAACAAGCAGGCCGAAGATGATGCAAAATCGTCCCAACGGCCGAGAAAGGCTGAGACAACGGCGGCTGCCTCGATCATGAAGGCAATCGGGCCGATGAAATATTTGAGGATCCTCTCGGCCATCCCGACATGTTTCTCGGGCAGCGCATTCGGACCATATTGGCTTTGGCGCCGTTTCGCCTCGGCTTCGTCCAGGCCCTTCTCCGGGTCAACGCCCAGTTGACCCAGAACCTGGTCAACGGGCATCTTTTCCAGATCGCCCTTCGAGTTGTCGGTCGTGGCTTCGGCGGTTTGCCGGTTGTCATGCTCAATGCACACGCTCTTCAATACACGCGTAGGCTGAGCGACCTGAGAGACGCTCACCGAACACATTCTTCGATATGAAAGTCCGTGACAAGCCGGCCTGAACAGCCGCGGCGGCTTTGACCTACCAGTCAGAAAGTGCGCCGCTGACCAAACTTGGACCGCCCTCGCTGGCGGTAATCATAGCTGTCCAAACTGCTTTCGGACGCAGAGGATGTCTGGCGCGCCCTTGCATTCGATTTGGTGCGTTCGCGGTTCTTGTGAATATCGCTTAGATTGCGATTGGCGGAATAGCGCAACAGCGCGCCGGCACAAGCGGTCGCAATCCGAACAGGATCGTCCCCAAACCAGCCGTGGTTCCGCCACCGGCGGGAACCGCCAGCAGCATGGCTCTGATACCGAACAGAACGCACATTCCACCCAAGAACATAACGGCGAAGCTGCCGTAGATGTGTGTCTGAAAAAGCGCTCGGTGATTGTCGCCTCCATCCGCACTAGTCAGGGTAACGATTTACAACAGAGCTCACGACGTGAAAATCGGTTAACAAACAATGTTTGATTCACCATTAACGGGTGCTTATCCCTGCCGACACGCCGGAAGCCACATCGCTCAGAACTGGAGAAATTCGGCCGAAACGCCTCGGCTTTGCTGTGGACCCGGCAGATGCCACTGCCGCGAAAGTGGGCAGGCACCAGAATGTCGTCGCTATCGGCCAGGTCCTCAAGGATGCCCAGACGGGTTCGTACCGCCTGCGCTTCGTCGCTACAGAATGCCGAGCACACATCCGGCAGAACCATCTGAAGCGGTGAATGGATCGCATCGCCGCAAAGCACGCCGCGCCTGCCGGCGCTCGCCGCATCCACCGACATGTGGCCGGGTGTGTGGCCCGGGCTATGTCGAAGCGTCAGACCACGGGTCACCTCGAAGCCGTCGTCGACCAGCTCCAGCAACCCGGCTTCATGAACCGGCAGTACACTGTCCCTGTAGACGTCAAGGTTGGGCGAATCATCATCGCCCGCAGCCGCCGCAAGCCCCATTCCAATGCTCGAACTCCACCCGGTTCGCCAGAGTGCGGGCGTTGCGGAAGGTCGGTACCCAGCGTCCATCGACCATTTGCGTATTCCAGCCAACGTGGTCGGCGTGAAAATGCGTGCAGCAGACGAAGTCCACGTCCTGGGGCTCGACACCACAGGTGCGCAACCGATTGAGCCATTCGCCTCCGCTTCGCTGATGCCAGTCGGTGCGCAGCGGCCGATGTTTGTGATCACCAACACAGGCGTCGACCAGCACCGTTGTCCCGGCGTGCTTCAGCAGCCACGAACGGACAATCAGGCGAACCGTGCTTTCAACAAAATACGCCGGCTCAAGCCAATCTCGGTGGGGCTCAAGCCGATTGAGGTCCAGATCCGGAAAAAGGATCGAAACCGGAATCTCGAACGGATCGATCTCGACAATCGGAGTGATTTCGATGTTGCCCCAGGAGAAACGCACTCATGCTCTTACCTTCCACAGCGGAGACCGTTTCGCCCGCAAACGAGCTCCGATGAACCCGGTCAAGTGGTCTGCAACACACGCTTGGGCATGGTCTCGGGCATGCGAAGCGCGGCAAGCAGAGAAACGGCGGCCGCGACCATGATGAACCCCGATTCTGGATAAGGAAATTGGTGAGAGGGATCTTTTCGAACCACGAACGACATGATTCAAGATCGCATCTGAAACAACACGAGCGAGCCCCCTCATGTCGTTGTCTACCACCGCAATCTTCTGCTGTCTCGATGATTTCGCGAAGACCTTTGAAGACTGGGAACGACATCACCTTCTCCCGACAGGCCGCAAACGCCGCCGATCGGGCAAGCTGTGCCTCAGCGAGATGCTGTTCATCATGGTGCTTTTCCACCTCTCGCCGTTCAAGGATTTCAAGCATTTCTGGCATTACGGCGTTGAGCAGAAGTACCGCGACTATTTCGGCGAAATCCCGTCATACGGGCGTTTCGTATCGCTCATGCCACGGCTTTTCATCCCGTTTTGCGTACTCATGCATAGCCTTACCGGCGACCAGACCGGCATCTATGTCGCGGACAGCACCAAGATTGCCGTGTGCCACAATCTACGCATTTCCGCAACCGCGTCTTTGCCGACCTGGCGAAACGCGGAAAAAACCACAACAGGCTGGTTCTATGGCTTCAAGCTGCACGTGGTCATCAACCACAAGGTGAAATCATGGCTATCAAGATCACTCCCGGCAACACTGACGACCGTGCCGTTCTCGACGATATGACCCGTGAACTGGAAGGCAAGGTGCTGGCCGACAAGGGCTATATCTCCAAGGAACTCTTCGCCAAACTGTGGCGGCGGGGGCTCCATCTGATCACAGGCATCCGCCGCAACATGAAGAATTATCTCATGCCGCTGCTCGACAAACTGTTGCTGCGCAAGCGCTTCATCATCGAGACGCTGTTCGACAGGATGAAATCGCAAATGGGGCTCGAACACACCAGGCACCGCTCCCCAATCAACGCCTTCGTTCACATCCTGTCGTGTCTCGCAGCCTACACGCTCGGCAAAACAAAGGTCAGCATGAGGGGCGTTCAATGACGAAGCCGCTTATCCAGAATTCGGGTATGATGAGATAGGCCGGCGCGAGGTCGTTTCCGGAGACATCGACAACGTAGGTCGCTGCAAGCGGCGCATGCCACCCAACAACGCTGCGCCAATTCGCTGCCGATCGACAACACGCTGCAGCGCAAATGCGGTGGCAAGGCCTCAGCCATCATCAGCGTATAGACCGGATACCCCATCGCAAGCATGGCGCCAAACATGTACTGGCCGACCAGAATCAGTCCCAGGTTGGGTTGGTGCATGAGCACCAGAACGGCCAGGAAAACGCCAGAAGACCGAAGGCCGCCATCATGGCCATCGGCCGCCTTCCGATCCGGTCTGCGGCAAGCCCGGCCAGCGGGTAAAGGAACATCAGAAACAGCTGGCTGAGCGTACTGACATTTAGCGTCTGCGCCTCCGTCAGATGCAGCTCCAATTCCAGGTCGGACGCGGAGAAAACGAACACGATGTAGTAGGCGACCGTTGCCACGAGAAACAGCGATATGTACTGGACGATCGGCCGCCAGGCGACGCGCAGCACTTCCATCACCGGCAGGCTCTTTTCCGGGGATGGCTCGTCCATCGCAGGCGATTCATCCAGGCCGCGGCGCAACAGGTAGCCAGCCACCGAAGGTATGATGCTGAGCAGGAACGGCACGCGCCAGCCCCACTCCTGCATCTGCGCCTCCGTCAGCAGGCCCGCCGAAAGCGCCCCTACCCCGGCGGCGGCAGCCATGCCCACATAGGTGCCGAACAACGACCAACTGGAGATAAAGGCCCGTCGGTCGCGCGGCGCGCTTTCTATAAGAAACACTGTCGAGATCGCGTATTCACCAGCGACGCCGAAGCCCTGCGCCAGTCGCAGAATCACAAGCAGGATGGGCGCTGCGATGCCGATATCGGCGTAGCCAGGCAGCAGGCCAATCATGAAGGTGCTGGCGCCCATCACCGCCAACGCGATGATCATGACCGGCGTGCGCCCAAGCGTGTCGGCCAATCGCCCCAGCACCAAACCGCCGATCGGCCTGGCGAAATACCCGATGGCCAATATCCCGAAGGCCGAAAGCAGCGACGCCAGGGGGTCGTCGGACGGAAAGAAGTGCGCACCGATGGAGGCAGCAAAGAACCCGTAGATCCCAAAATCATACCATTCCAGAAAGTTTCCCGTTCCCGCTGCCCAGATTTTGAGCTTAAGAGCCTGACTCAAAAGTTTTTCAGACATAACAGCACCTTGCGAGGCGCCGTGTCATGAGCCGGATACTCGAGATGAGCGTCCATGCGGTGGAAACCTCGATTTTGCGCTCCCAGTCCTTCGCCAATCGCCGGCAGCGCCCAAGCCATGCAAAGGTCCGCTCCACCACCCATCGTCGCGGAAGAACCACGAATCCTTTCGCCGTATCGCTGCGTTTGACAACTTCGATTGTCCAATCGCCGTGGCCGGCAATCGCCTCGCGCAACTGCGGGCCGGCATAGGCACTATCGGCAAACAGGTGACGCAACCAGGGGAACCGGTAGCGAATGGCCTTGATGAGCGCGCATGCGCCATCGCGGTCCTGAATGTTGGCCGCGGTAACGATCACAAACAACAGCAATCCGATCGTGTCGACAACAATGTGGCGCTTGCGACCCTTGACCTTTTTTCCGGCGTCATATCCGCGAACGCCCCCGCTTTCAGTGGTTTTGACGCTTTGGCTGTCGATCACTCCGGCCGTTGGACTGGCTTCGCGGCCCTCCAGTTCACGGGTATTGAGAACCAGAAGGCAATTGATGGTTTCCAGCAGACCCGTGTAGGTCCAGTAATAGAAATAGCCCTGAACAGTCGACACCGGCGGGAAGTCGCTGGGCAGCATGCGCCACTGGCAACCGCTGCCGGCCATGTACTGGATTGCGTTGAAAACCTCACGCAATTTTGTCGTGCGTGGTCGTCCACCTGTTTTGGCCGGTGGCAGCAGCGGTTTGATGATTTCCCATTCGGCATCTGTCAAATCGGTTGGATAGCGACCGGTTTCGCGTGTATGCTCAGCGCGAGCGGTATCATCCCACGGCATCGTGATCCTCCGTTCTTCGTTTAAAGACGTTGAATCACAAACCATTGATATCGCTCAAATACTTTCCGTTCAGGCTCTAAGGCTTTTCCTGGATTTGGCTTTCTGCATGCTCTTCCCGAGTGGTTGGTCCTGCACGAGGTGAGCAGGCATTTGGAAGCGAGACTAAACCACCCGGACAAATTTGGCGACCGGTCCTTGCGCGGGCTCGGCTGGCTCTGATTTCCAGTGCAAAAGATTTATGAATTATGGCTCCGGAATTCGTTTTTTACTAAGATTCGCAGAGAAATAGGTGTTCGTTTTCAATGAGTACAAACCGCTAAACGGAATATTTCTCTCGGATGCGCACAAGACACTTTCTGCCCTCCTTCATTGCACTTACACTCATGTCAACGCCCGTCCTTGCGGCCGATGAACGGCCAACATTCATTGTTTCCGAACCAGTCCAGTATGTCCCACAGCACGACAAGTGCGCCTATTTCACACCCGGCATTTGCACCAGGATGAAAGGTGAAATCAGGGCTCGTTTGGTTCTACCCGGCGAATTCGATGAGCTGACTATCGACCCGGTGACAAACGCCATCGGATTGTCTTCGACAGGCGGCCAAAGTTATGAGTCTCGTGTCCGGGGACGGTTCGAGTTCGAAGCGATTCGTTACCTTGAACCCGGCGAGTTGAAGAGCAAATTGCGGTTGCAGGCCGAAAGCAAGTCACCGCGATCCGGTGACGCCTCAGCCGTCGTCGATCAGGCCTATATCGAACTGCGACCCTTGTTCGTGGGGTACTCCGATTCAGCTTGGGTCATGACCACCAACGACGGCGATACCGGTTTTGGCGGCTTTGGAATCTTCGATGGCGCCTATGGCGACCAGCAACGCAATCTGATCCAGTTTCAAGTAAACGATCTGACGGACAACAGGACCTTTTTTGCGATTTCCCTGGAAGACGACGGGGACATGACAAGCTGGACGCCCGATCTAGTTGCTCGCGCAGGCATCGAATTGAACAAGAGCACCTCTCTTTTCGCGGTGGTCGGTTATGACCAGGACAACGGAGTCACTTCGGCCGTCTGGAACGCGTTTGGTGGCGCACCGCTCGGCTTGGGTTCAGCCGAATTGGGTTTCGAACTCGGTCTTCGCACCGATATTGCGGACGCGCACAGATTACATTTGCAAGGGTTCTACGCGACTGGGAATACTGCCTACAAAGCCGAACTCGCCTATCTCGGTGTCAACTGGACACCACGATGGTCGGCTCTCACGAGCTTCAAAACCGAACACACTGCAAAATTCGTTTCCTACATCAATGCGCAGTATTTCGCCGACATCTACACGCCGACCAACACCAACTCCGGCATGAACGCGTGGACCGTCTCGGGTGGAATCGAGTTGAAGCCCATCAAGGAAATGTCGTTCACATTTGAGGGCAAATATACCCACGTGAACACTAACGGGTACTTCAACGCGCTCGGAAATCCGCGGGAGGATGTGTGGGAAGCCGTGATGCAGATGCAGCACAAGTTCTAGTGCGTGATACCAGGCATCACTACGGATCCGCCGCAAACGTCGGCCAGGACCACGATACCCATTAGAATTCTGCCGCTACACCGCAATCTTCGGACGTGTCGCTCGCAACCGAAGACAACGGTCCTTGCAGATCGACGCCGTCCCGTGCCATTTGGCCAAAGTGGACTATTGCGACAATCAAATTTCATCAAAAGGCAGTCGTATGAATCAACCAGGCCAGGCGAAGCACCTCACTTGGGACGTCGACGGACTGACGATCGCTGGACTGGCCTGGGGGCCGGCGAACGGGCGTCCTGTGCTGGCCTTGCATGGCTGGCTCGACAACGCCGCGAGCTTCGAGGTTCTTGCGCCAATGCTCACCGATTGCCGGGTGGTTGCTGTCGACCTGACAGGACAGGGACTGAGCGACTGCCGTTCGCAGGACTCGTCCTATCTGATCTGGAGCGACGTACCGCAACTGTCCAAAGTCATCGAGGCTCTCGGATGGACGGAATGCACGCTGCTCGGCCACTCACGCGGCGCTGCGATTGCAACGCTGACAGCAGCGGCCGTCCCGGAACGCATCCGCTTTCTGATCACGCTGGACGGACTGATGCCCCAGCCGGTTGAGGACGCTGATTTCGTCAGGCAATTGCAGAAGGGTCTGCAATACAAACCACCCCGGAGATCCCCTCGTTATTATTCCTCCGCTGAAGAATACGTTCAACGCCGTCAGACGTTTGGCGTCTCGCAACAAATAGCGGAGCGGCTGTCGAAGCGTGCGCTAGAGAAAACCGACAAGGGTTTTCGCCTTCGCATTGACCAGCGCCTTTATGCCCCTTCTGCTGTAAAACTGAACCGCAGCCAGATCGAATCCGTCTTCAAGGCTCTGTCCATGCCGGTCCTCACCATCTGGGCGAACTCAGGATTTGCAGAGCAGGGTTGGGCGTCCGACATCACCGCTCTGGCCGAAGAAACCGTTGGTGACATGACATCCGTGCAGGTGGATGGTCATCATCACATGCATCTGGAGCCCGGGCCGGCTGCCGAAATTGCAGAACATATTCTGTCCTTTATCTGGAACCCGTGAGCCATCGACGGCATGAAGCAACGGTCGATTGCAACGCAAAGCCGGCCCGATCAGCTGTCGCAGGTCACACTCCGAAACAGACATTGATGGCGGACAAGAGCAGCTTTCGGTGTTAACTTCCAACGCACCTCGCCCTGTTGGGCTTTGTCGCCATCGAAAGGTTTGAGTTGGGCAAATCACCGGCCGCCGGTTCGAACAAGAATCGATCCAACCTGTTGTGGTCGGGGATCGGTGAATCCGTATCCGATATCCTTGCAAGCCCGGGCATGGTGCTGCCCTTTCTCTATCTTGCGCTCGGAGCGCCGCAGGTCATCGCCAGCCTGCTTTTGCCTTGCGTGAAGGCGGCGCGCCTGATCGTTGAGGCGCTTATCTCGCCCTATATCAAAGTTGGAACGCGCGCCAAATACGCGATGATGCTGCCCAATCTGGTTGTCGCCGGCGTTCTGGCCCTTGTCGCCTTGTCGGCGGAAAGCCTGCCGGTCTGGCTTGCGGCCACGCTGTTCGTTGTCGTGTCGATCATTCTCGGCCTCTGCTTCGGCGTTTGGGCGCTGGGCAGCAATCAGGTCTATGGATCCGAACTGGCCGAAAAAGACCGTGGCGAGATCGTATTCACCCAACTCGCCGGAAGCTGTATCCTGGCGATCGTGGCGGTCTGGCTGACCCGCGATCTGATGGCAGGCGATACACCGTATCAGCGCCATCGTGTGCTGCTCTGGATGGGCGTGGCGTCACTGCTGGTCTCCTGCCTGTTTCTCTATCGCGTCGTCGTAACGAAGACGCCCGATGCCGATGAAAGTGAAGGTATACTCCTCCGACTGAATTGGCCCGAATTTTCTGTTGGCACTGAGTCAATTTATCGCAGTGCACTTTCGTCGCGCAGCCTGCATTTTGTCGGCATGAATGACGCAAAGATATCGATCACTCTTAGCGAAGAAGAGCGTACAGCCCTTGAGGCGGTCTGCCGCCGCCGCAAGGTTGAGGCCCTTGTATGGAAACGCGCCAGAGCGTTTTTGTTGCTGGATGCCGGCGAAGATGCCCGCACGGTGTGTCGCATCCTGGACATCGGGCCGACTGTCCTGACGGAATGGAAGTCGGCTTTTGCGGCCATGGGACTTTCGTTTTTCGGGCTGAAGGACTACAGCCCCCGGCAGGGCCATTTGTCGTTTGCGCAGGAGGCTGAACTGAAGGCGCATTTCAGCAACACCCCACCTCGCAACGCCGACGAGGTCTGTGCCCATATTCTGGCGGAATACGGCCAGAGCTATTGCTCCTCGGGAGCTGCAAAGCTGATGAGCCGTCTTGGGTTTGAGTACAGGAAGCCACAGGTTCTGCCGACCCGGGCCGCTGAAGCGGCACAGGAAGCCTTCATCGCCGCTTACGAGGCGCTGATGAGGCGGTTGGACGACGATGAGATGGTGGTGTTTTCGGATGCCGTGCACCCGACCCACCAAAGCCGCCCCGCCCACGGCTGGTTTCCCAAGGATCAGAAAACCGCCATCAAGGCCAGTTCAGGCCGCAAGAGATTGAATATTCAAGGTGCGATTGATCTCGAGACCTTCCAGTTCACCTTTGTCGAAGCCGAAAAGATCAATGCTCGCACGACCCGCCAGATGCTCGAAAAGCTGGAACTGGCCAACCCTTCAATGACGGCGATCCATGTCTTTGTGGACAATGCCCGCTATCATCATGCCAAAGTGCTTCAGCCTTGGCTGAACGCTCCGGACCGCAGGGTCAAACTGCATTTCCTGCCGCCCTACGCGCCGCATCTGAACCCGATCGAGCGTCTTTGGGGCGTCATGCACAAGTGGGTCACCCACAATCGCCATTACGCCACGTTCAATCAGTTCGCCGACGCCATTATGGGGTTCTTTCGACAAACCCTTCCAGACAAATGGCACGAGTTTCGCGACACCGTGACCGACAACTTCCGGGTCATCTCGCTCCGAAAATATAAGCTGATTTGAGATCGAGAAACGATCAGGTCAATTCAGTCGGATGAGTATACTTCGAAGGAGGAAACACAGGGCTTCGTTGCCGAAGTGGTCCGCGGATGGGCGCTGGCGATACAGTACAGCTGGTACCGCAAGTTCCTGGTCGCGCGCATCTTCATCCTGACGGTCGAACTGGCGACGCCATTTTACAC
The DNA here is from genome assembly GCA_964006365.1 of Trididemnum miniatum. Taxonomy (NCBI): domain Eukaryota; kingdom Metazoa; phylum Chordata; class Ascidiacea; order Aplousobranchia; family Didemnidae; genus Trididemnum; species Trididemnum miniatum. Next base: position 4,227 of record CAXFYD010000009.1, on the reverse strand, counting down.
GATCCACGCGGCCACCTATCACCTGTCGACGCCACACATCCTCAGCATCTTTGTGACGGCCACCAGCGCCGGAACCGCGGTCGGCGCCCTGCTCTGGCGCAAGATCGTGCAGCACTCGATCCGCTACACGATCGCCGGCGCTTCGATTATCGCATCCTTTTCGGCGCTCATGGCGCTGGCCTTCGACCTTTACGGACTCGCCGACAACCCGTGGGTCTATGCCGCAACGATCTTCTTCCTGTCGTTCGGGATCGGCGGCGCACAAAACGGCCGCTACCTCTATCTTCTCGCCATGTCGAAGGAAAGCGACCGTCCCTACATGGTCGCCCTCGCCGATGTTGTCGCCGGCATTGGCGGAATCATTTTCGCGGCCGCTCTGGGACTGCTCGCCCAACTACACAGCGCGCTGCTGCCGCTGGTGATCCTCGCCGCCCTCAATGCGATATCGGCGTTTTTGGCACTGGGGCTGCATGATTCAACGGAGCCAGAGGCGGCTCGAAGCAAGAAACGGCACCGAATCAAGAGGCTGCTTTAGGGCCGTCGCTTTAGACACCCCTCCAGCGCACCAGGGCTATTTGTCGTAGCTGAAAAAACGATTGTAAATCAGAACCATGTCTGAATCTATGGCACGAATAGAAATGTGCATGGTGAGTTTTGAAATGCAGACCGTTCGTTCGATTTTGCGACAGGTGCCCGACCCACGCGGAAAAAAGGGGCGTCAACATCCTTTGGAGGCCCTTCTGGGATTGATGCTTTTGTCGGTTCTGTGCGGGCGCAAGGGCATGATGGCGGCCTTTCGCCTGGGACGTTCCCTTACATCGAAACAACTTCAGCGACTGGGATTTCGCCCAGGATATCCGGCACCCTGTCATTCAACGTTGACCGAACTTCTGCGCATTCTTGATGCAAACGCCATGGCGCGGGTTTTCAGCCAGTTGATAGCCGCGCCCGACGAGGGCGCAAGTGACGAAGAAGCGCGCCGTCACATTTCAATTGATGGCAAGACCTTGCGTGCCAGTAAGAACGATGAGGGCGATGCAGAACATGTGCTGTCCGCTTTTTGTGCGGCACTCGGACAGTGTGCAGGCCATGTCTCGTCTCGCGGCAAAGGCAAGGAAATCCCGGATGCGCTGCGGCTCCTCGACAGCCTGGACCTTGAGGGCAAGATTATCACGGGGGATGCAATTTTCTGCCAGAAATCAATCACGTCCCGGATCGTCGACAAAGGTGGCGACTATGTCCTGACAGTGAAAAAGAACCAGGAAAATCTGCATGAAGAAATCGAAACGGCCTTCAAAGAGCCGATTTTTCCCCCTGGAAAAGTACCGAGAGCCAGTAGACATAGGCCACGGGCGAATTGAGCAGCGCCACATCGCTCTCCTGCCCTGTGAAGCACTCAGTGAGGACATGCGAAAGGACTGGGACACCATCGCCAGCATAGGCCAGATCACCCGTATACGGCAGCATGTCAGGGGCGGGGTCGTGACAAAGACCGAGACAGAAACGGACTATGTGATCTCAAGCCAAAAGCGGCCCAGACCTGAGAACATCCTGCGCAATAATCGGGGGCACTGGGCCATCGAAATCATGCACCGAGACAAGGATGTGACCTTGGGAGAGGATCGCTACACAAACAGATCAGATCACGCCCCGGCAAATGTCTTTACCCTCCTGAGCGGCGCATTGGCCTTGCTCAAACGCATCTCAAAATCTCCGACTAAAGCAATCGAAACCGTTCAGGATCACCGCGACAAGGCCATCACATTCCTGACGAAGGACATAAATGCCAGCTTTCTTTGAATCGCCCTGCCAGCGCACAATGTGCTATTGTAATGACTTGGGCGGTGTGCTACCTGCCACCGTCTTCCGACGCGGTTGCGAATGGAAGTGTTTGGGTGTGTAGCTCAGTTGGTAGAGCAGCTGACTCTTAATCAGCGGGTCCAGGGTTCGAGTCCCTGCTCACCCACCAAATTTTTTCGGTCCGTTCTTGAGACATGGGTGACAGATTGTTCCTAAGACATGGGTGACAATCTCGGGTCTTCGTCGTATACGGGGGCACCCGCCTATGATCTGCAGAGTGTGGGTCAGTTCTGTATTAGGATTCTCCTTCTTTGACCTTTAGGCGCAGAGAGCCCGAACGCGCTTTCTGTAGTTTTCGAAGTTTCGGAACCCGAATGCTCTGCGTTGGATGAGCTTCATTTTTCGATGATAGCCTTCGGTGATCCCGTTTGAGCGTGAGAAGCGCCACATGCGTGCGATCTCTTCCTGCCAGCTTTGCAGTGTGTTTGCGAGCTTTTGACAATCCTTGAAGCCGCTCAGCCGGAGTTGGTCGATGGCCTCCAGCAGCCGGCGAACCAATGTCCTGCACTGTCTTTTGGATTGGTTCTTGGCGGTTAACACCTCCATCAGATCTTCCTTGAAACGATAGATGCGTTCGATGGCCGGCTTGCGATCAAGGTAGTCTGTGAGGCGTCGTGCCTGCCGTTGCGTGAGGTTGCTGGCATGCTTGGTCAGCAGTTTGCTCAAGCCGCGCCTGTCTTTCAGATCGGGATCGATGAAGCGGCAGGTTTTGAGCAGATGATGCAGAGCGATGCGCACGACATGGAACCGATCGGCCACGACGAGGGCTTTGGGGAAGTGGGTTCTGGCAATGGAGCGATAGGTCTCCGACAGGTCCATGCAGATGATGCGGACACGGTCTTTGCCTTTCATTTGATTGAGATAATCGGCCAGAGACACCGCCGAGCGGCCCGCAGCTACGTCGAAGACACGGCGGCGTTGCAAGTCGCAAAAGGTGGTCGCAAACCGCATCCGCCTTGAGAAGAAGTGCTCATCAATCCCCAGGATGCGCGGCGTTTGCAAAGACAGGAGTTTGCGGTTCTCAAGCCGGTACATCTGATCGTAGTAGCGCGAGATCGTGCTGTCCGACTTGCCGCATTCTCGGGCCAGGGCCTTGCGTGAGATGCCATGGGTGTGCAGCCGATAGACCTGCCGTTTGAGAGCCTCGGTGCTGCGCTGCCACCGCATGATCCCTTCAAGGCGCTGCCGGAAGTAGCGTCCGCAGGAGCAACAGAGATATTTACACACGAAGAACCGCAACAGCACTCGCCGATGGCCAACGCTCTCATGCCAAACACAGCGTAGTATCTTGTCCTTGGTGCGCAGTGTCCGACAGCCGCAATGCGGACACTGAGGGACATGATGGCACTTAACATCGTGAACGATCGGGTTGAACCCGCTGGACTTCTCGATTGTAAAATCCGGCAGGTTCAGCGTAACGTCAAAACCAGGCATCCTCTTCATTCCTATGATCAGCAGTTTTTGAAAGCCTGCAAATCATAGACAATGGTTAGAGGGTGCCCCCGGCTTTGACGGAGAACCCCTCCTTGATGCCGAGCCGCTGACCGGCCAGCACGGTTGATATGTTGATCTTCTTTCTATGCATGCAAAGGCGTCCACATGCGGTGACTAGGATGTCTCTGTCATGGAAGGGGTACTGGACTTCGGGCAGGCCCTGATAGGCCCGTGGTGAAGCGTTGTAGATCTCTCCTGGTGTTTTCATGTCGAGGGCTTGGTGAGGCCGTTCTGTAGGGCACCTCGAAAATTGGCGTGATTTTCGCCAAGTGACAACTTTTGGTTCATAGCGCTTGCCTTGCTACTCGTATTGGTAGCTAACGGCCTTCAGTTTTGGCCTTTTCGCCACCATTTTCGGGATTCTTGGCAGACTCCCCCCATGACCGCCGTCATGTTGGTGCAGCCTGAAGCCTCTCAAGCAGGGTGAGACGCCGCATGTTGTAGGTCAGGTTCTTCAGCCCAACACGCGCCTTCGCGCGGGCCATGCCAATGCACCGGACCAAAGTGCCCCCCATATCGTTGTGCTGGGATCCGAAGACGTGTTCAACCCGCGAACGAACCCTGGAGCGGCTCGTATTGCCACGCTTCTCATGCTTCCCGAGCGGCTTGCCACGCTTGGCCTTGCGGTGAATGCGGCTCTTCAGACCCTTCTGTGCAAGCTTCGCCTCGATTTCCGCCGACCGGTAAGCGCTGTCTGCCCAGACGCCGCTGGCCGTGTTGTCGTCATCAAGGATATCGTCCACGACCTGACTGTCGTGCACCGAGGCGCTCGTCACGTCATAGCGCCGCACCAGCTTGTGACGCCGGTCCACATTGATGTGGTTCTTGTAGCCGTAATGGCTCTTTCCGTTCTTCTTCGTCCAGCGGGCGTCG
>CAXFYD010000008.1:0-13398 GCA_964006365.1 Trididemnum miniatum | reverse complement strand
TCGCCAACCCATGGACGACATACTGCGCCAATTTCGGTTTGGATTCGGTGATTGTTTTTCATCATATTTTCCCCAAAATCAAGCTGGCCGGACAATCAGTCGTTGGCGAGCCGGACTTTCAATTTGCTACAGTCCTGTTTACATTTCCTAAACATTTCTCTAATTTGGCATACAGTGGCACCGACCGGAGAATTTTTGTCGGCTGTCCGCGCCCAAAAAGTTTCGGGAATGGGCGCAGACGTCCAAATGTTTAATAATTCTAATTCCACTGTTCATTCGACTGATTCTAGGCCAAGCCCTATCTCTGTCTCGTCCATGTCTCGATTGAGTGCCTTTCTCTGTTCCTCTAGACCTTTCTCTTGATTCCATGCTCTCCTGAACTTCTTGAGCGAGAAGCTCAGCCCTCTCAGTGAAGAATGAAAGCCTGCCGTCATTTTCTTTCTTCAAATAACCTCTCTTTCACCAATCTTTCCATCTGTTCGGCTAGTTTCAGACCGTTCATCAACTGGTTTATCACCTGGCGAGCTTGTCTCTCGTCTAATATCACATTGTACATACCTAGCAACTGTATTTCGATCATCAAACGGTTGATATAATCCACAATACCCCGTACAGGTTCCGTTGGATCCGTTGTGTGTGTCACAGACTTTGCCATTTCATTCAATTGTGTGCTCAAATCGTCAAGATCCTCTTCCAGCAATTCCTCATGCTATGTCTTGAAAATCTCATTTGTTAGTTTTGTGGAGGTTTGACCTCCTAGAATGTTATTCATAATGCACAGAGATTGGTAAATATTGAGCTTGATGCATTCCCAAATGCAACCTTGTCTACACCTTTTCGGTGCATGCCTATTCGCACTTGCATCTCTGATTTTCCTCTAACATTTATCGTCTTATTCCAGAAAGGAGATGATATTCGACTTCAAAACCACAGTTTCATAAGATCTATTGCTCTGTGACACTAAGCTGTCGACGGACATTGCAGTCGTGATCTTGTCAGTTTTCTTCCTAAAAACATGACACGCTTTCTTGATTTCAAAAAACCTCGTCCCAAATCATTCACATCAAACAATTATGGGACTGCAGAAACAACCAATAGTAAGTACAGCTATCCCGCTGGATGTTGGAACTTGATTCTTACCAAGCAGATTCACTGTTTGCCTCACAGAGACTACAGTCTTTGTTTGCGTAGACGGAACTGTAGACCACACAAAAGGATAGAAATTACTATATTGTCATCACCGCAGCCCCAACTGAATCGCTCTTTTACCCGGTACTTTTGTAAAGTCCTCTCGAGCAGTTCTGCAATACCCAGTTGATTACTGTGAATGAAAAACTATATCTTTATACCTCGAGAGACGTTCACAATAATAATAAGCCCCAACTATAACACATTCAGAAATCACTACAAAATATAATCCCTGTTCCACTAGTTTCCTGGACTTCAAAAAGTTGTCCCGGCGACCTGTCCGAAAAATAAATATCATATCATCCACTAATTTAACGATGAGCATCACCCTTGTATCCAAAAGGCTTTGCACGATTAATTCATGTATTCTTGTAACGATTTGTTTCTTCGGTTCCTCGGCATGTCGCTATATATCTGTTCTGACCTGTTTGTCTCACGATAATCAGATGAGCGTATTATCATCCATATCAATTTCATCTATATGATATCAAGGCGACTTTATTCAGTTTTCGATCATTTAATGATGGAAAAAAGATTGATCTTTGGAAGTCAACATTCTGTTTTCATCGTAATTCCGCTATGGGTGGAACCGCATGGAAGCTATGAACACATCACCGATCTGTACCATTTCAGGTATGTGCGTCGTATGGTGATCTTTCAATAAGACACGCATGGACCAATGTCCGTAACTTGCGGTTTCGCCGAATCAAGACTTTTCGTTTCGCGACTGTGTGGTTGGGACACGAAGAGCCCCTATGTCCCGATTCGAGCCTAATCGCCTACACGCCAAAATCCAGCACCTCCCAGCCTGATTTCAAATGAAGTAGAGAGGAAATACATATCCCTAATATTCACACTTTACGTGAACTACAGTTTACACACATTACCGTCAAAGAAGTATTGAAAAAACTCGAAAGTGATATACAGAAATTAGATTTTTCAGTTAAATTTTTTTACGGGCCACCAAGTGTGGACTAGAGTTAACATTACTGTAAATTATATCAAATTTTATCGAAAAAAGTAAACATAAAATGTCTAGCCCAATCATGATGTTACGTAACTACAAACTGTACGTGAACCTGAGTTCACACTACGTAATATTATCCCCGCCTTTTGACTGGCACACAAAATCTGCTAAGATATCTATCTTATTCGAATTAAAGTGGACAATATTAATTATTAGAGATTAGTGAATATTATCAAGGCGGTAGTGGTGAGTAGAATTCATATTTCGGGAGACAAAGTAGATAAGATGATATTGCAGATGTGTTTCAAATCTATCGAATAACTGGTAAATGGAGCTTATCCGCATGGTTATGCCACAATCTTTTCTGTTAGGATTTTACAGGATTTTTACTTGATTCATTCTGCAATATGAAAATCTCATTTTTCTGTATGACTCATGCAATCACCGACGGTGATTCACCGTACTAATAATATTTCGGAAAATAATGTTCTTCATTATCATAAGAAAAAAATTCGTACCAAGTTCATCGGGTAGATCACCGTTCACAGTACCTGTTTTGTAAACGGTGATCTACGAGATCCGCAGTGTTGTTCCGGCCAGTTTCATGTTGTTGAAGCCTTCTTCAGGATCGCCTCCATTGGAGAAGCATCAACCTGACTAACGGCAAAAAAAGTAGGCAATCACGAATTGTGTTGTGCGTCACATTCCAATACAGTTGTTTCATAATAATAATTGCTTTCACTGCTTTTGCTTTCCTGTTGAGCACTGGAAACCCACGATGCAGATTCTGCTCAGTTAGCACACCTTGAGTCAAGGAATTACAGCTCATTTCAATACCTCTTGATTCTAGCTTTTGATGACTATTTCCATCGATCTGACTCACTAGGTTCATGTCTAAGAAGTTTTCCAAATTTGAAGAGAACAGAAGAACCTAAATGGCCTGGTTCAGCCCATTTCTGTTCTTGAAGAATAATTTATTATCAGTGAATACTTACAGTACATGACTGGTAGCACCTCTCTGTCAGACAGACGCATTACGAAAATTCAAAAATTAAACGGACGTCTGCATAATCCAGAAGTTTGTTCATTCGAAAGCCCGTCACCGACAATACTAGGTGGCGAAATTTGGGGGGAAACGAATGAGGGGAATAATAGTTTTATGACGCTTAAGTTGGTAGTCTGGGGGTTTTTTGTGCTGACAATGCATTTTGCGTAAACCATCCCAGGGGCTGGATTCCAGCCGCTGGAAACGCTGATTGTGGTAACGACCTAAAATTCAGATAACCGCGAATTAAAATGTTCTCGAAACATCTGTGAATTATAATTCTAAATATAAACAGCAGCAAAGTAGCTCGACGGGAGTTCTTGTCCGAAACTTGGCTACTTTAATGACATGTTAAATGAAATCGATTTTATTTTGAATAATAATCTGGTTTTCGTCCAGTTCATTATTGATTTCTAGATTAGTATCTCCAGCTCGATATAATGAAACTCTGAAGCAGTATTGAGATCGGCACCAATGAAACGTTCATCCTTCTTTTCTCTTCTCGAAAACTTGTATCAAATCGTTGACGAGATTTTTCAAGAACGTGGGCAGATTATCTATCAATATAACATATGCAGAAAAATGCATCGTTTCGACTGAACGAAGAATGGTTTCTTGAAACCACAGTAGCTACTGATGTCAGTTTGAGCGAAGCGAAACTAAATTGATTAATTTGTGAACTGATTTATGCTTCCATTTACAAAGAATTTCATGTTGAATGCCATCCTTGATAACACATACGCATGAATTTGTTCGCAGATGCACTGATGGACAGTTTCCGAAAAAATTTACAGCTTTTGTTTTTTACTCACTCCGTAACGAAAAGAGGGAAAAAGCTCTACCCGGAAATAGAATAGTTTTGGTTGATCAGAAGAAACATTCTTCAGAGTTGTAACATTGTCATATTCTACGGGGAGACATCGACCTGTACTACAGTAGAGAACAGTCTATCTCTAAACTTGTTGAACGTTTCTCTCGCACTCGAGATTGTGCTCCGACGACTGCTCTCACTGTCGTCAGCAGTGATATTCGTTCCTGGCTGAACATTGATTTCCATCGAATCTGGAATATCCTGCGGCATGAACGTTCCGTTCATCTTCCAGTACATGACTTGAAGCAGACTCTTCAACTGTGTGTAGTCTGGTCGTTTCCAGTCCTTCAACGAGCCACATTGATCCCAGAACATTTTCAGCTCATGCACTATTTTCTTATCAATATTATCCAACAGCACATTTTGCTCTGTGTCTTGAAGCAAGTGCTCTCCAGCAGATTCCTTCTTCGGACGAATGAAAAAACCTGGCCATCTCTTCTTTTCGTTCTTAGACATCATGGTCACCATCATCTTCCATACCGATCTCAGATCCTCGGTAATCAGCCTATCGGGGCCCACATGGCTTCCGTTCCGAACATTGGTAGCTCGCAATGTCTTGAAATCTGAGAAGTCGATCAGGTATGTTGGGTGTTTCGACCCAGGCCTTCCAATAAGAACTGTTTCAGAGCTTATGTTCCCGTGAATAAAGCCACGAGCGTGCAGACTTTCCAAAACAGTCAGCAACTGAGTAGTGATGCTGATAATCGAGTTGAATATCGTAGAGGAGTCCAGCTTTAATTCAACTGCAGAGGTCACCATGTCTCCGAGTGACATTCCCAGAAGCTGCAACACCTCATATTTGTATCCAAAATCATCTCCATAATCGTACAGATCTGGTATTCCATTCTTCTGAACGTGGCTTCGTCCAAGATGAATCCGCTGGTACAGTTCAATTTCTCGTTGGAGTCTAGGCGCAATGGTATGACTGGGCTCAACCTTGATGGCCACTTCGACATTCGTCACCAAGTCGTAGCCTCTGTGAACAGTCGACGTGGCCCCTTCGTGGATAATGTCGCCGACGCGCCAACGCCGCCCTAGTGTCCGCCCGACGAGAAATGTTGGAAATTCCCGCTCATGTCGCTGATTCCCGGCCCGATGTTGTGGGGATGGAGCGCCTTTGGATATTTTATTGAATTTTTCGGTCATGCGCTGACACGAATTGTGATGAAATGAAGATAAACAACTGGAATGGTTTGACGGCATTTTGTGTTTTCCTTGAATGTGTGGATGACCTACAGGTTATCAATGTATTGCGTAGGGTAGTGATGAGGGGCTGTTCCTGTTGGCTGACAAAGCTATCGGCTGCTGATTACCCTACTACCAGTTTGCTTGCCATATTTAAAGAGTTTGGAACCTGAAAAAAGGTCGCCGAATTCTTTTGATCATGAGCAGTCCATGGACAGAATGCATTGCACTGGCCCAGAGATTAGTGATCAGTGAAACACTGACGGTGATTCACTATAAAACAGAATATATTTTTCCGTCTCATTGAAAGTTGATAGCATTGTATCTACTCATCATTCTGTACTCATGAAGGGCTTCGTTTCCTACGACCGTTGTGACTTCACGACCTCTATTTAATTGTTATTGAGTTTTTTTTTTTTTTTTTTGTTACTGGTCCTATCCTCGGCACTTTGAATGGAGAGGCTCGTCCATAACTGGCATACTTTGGCAATGATTGGGCTAATATTGTAAGAGATCCGCGCTTTATGATATTATAAATTGAAACATGTTGGATAATGATCACCAGTTGAACCTTTTTTTTATTAATGTCTAAATCATACATAGTATGGAGTCCATACTATGGAGTCAAGTCAGGACTGATCTCATCTTGTCTCACAGATGCGACGATCAACAGTTGTCGAACAAACGTAGTCGGACAATACGGATTTTCTGTCTGTTTTAATCTTCAGGAGACTGAGGCTCATGAATCGTAGGGGAAAAGGTTAGAGGAGTTAACAGCCTGATGTTGTTTAAGTTGACTAGACCAAGAAGCACCCACTATTTTCAATCAATTTTGCTTAATTTGAAGATTATGTCTACTGCAGTCAATCAATCAATTCCATGCTAAAGATTGTGGATAGACCGATTGATACCATAGCAACGACAAGAATAGCTGTGAACCGTAATATTGATCCTTTCCGCAGATCCCTATGACGAATTGTTCCGCACAAATTTTTCCCTTTACTGAGTAGCCCTGCCTTACTGAGTACCCCTATGAGGGGTCATAGGGGTACTAAAGGGAAAAATTTGTGTGGAACAATTCGTGTGTGAGAGTCATGATACCTCCGCCGACTGGCTGTCGTACTGTTGATAATCATGAAGACGAATTCAAAGAAGAATCGGAGAATGCGGTTGAGGAGGAGAGAAAGAAAGAGTATGAGCAGTCCCACTGTCCCAGTCCGAACTCTTCCCAACAACTAATTCTGTCTGTAGGTGTATATGCACTGCCGTACATAACCTATCACCAACCGAAGCTTGAATCTGTTGTTGTCTTCTCTGATGGATTCTTGATGAGTTTTCACCTGGTTAATGATCAACATTCCTGATTTTAAATAAATTGTAACGAAATTGTAATGATAAAATGTCAGTCAATGGAAACCTTCATTATGTAATTACTTTGAGGCTCAAAGTTTGAGCTATTCTTTTTTGTTCGTTTTTTATTATTTTTTTTGCAACAACAGGCTTTTCAGAAATATCCGGAAAGAAGGCATTCTACAACTCCTCAACTTACGTCGCCATGTGCCGCTTCGAATTTCGAAGTTTGTCGAATGGTGCCGTACAGCCCTCATGTACACATATGTGAGTGTAACGACGATTATGGACCTCCTCATGGTTCTTCACCAAGTTAGTTCAGAAATCGAACAATTAAAACACAAGATGATTTCCCGGACATGACATTTTTCCAATGAGAATCATCAACAGTCTTCCCGTGAAAATAAACACGGGCAAAAAGATGATAACTGATTCGTACCATGATCTCACCAAATCCATGCATGACTGCTGTACAGTCACGAATTCGACATTCACAAGGAGTGTCACGTCGAAAGAACTCCATGAAAATATCGCGCAGATGTGAGTTATTGACGAACTCTGGCGACAGATCACCACCTGGGCAGAACGAAGATCTCGAGAACTGCTCGACTCTAGACATAATAAATGAATACGCAGCAGATTAACTGCCTCTCCCTTAGAGATTTCTTTTAATTAGGCAGCTAACGTTCGCATTGGAACATATCGTTGCGTAAAAGATTTTATTTTACAGAATCTGAGGATGAATGAGGAATGTGCGAATTCCCTGAATTGTTTAACTTGTGACTGGTAGCGCCAACCTTACCAAAGTGGTGGTTCTTCCGTTATGTTGATGTCAAATTAAAATAGAAATCAAATTGCACAACTGACTTATTCACGGATGATTGAAAGAGATGTAGATAGACGAAAATTTTCGACCAAGGATAGAATCGATTTCTGCAATCAAATTGAACCTGCTCTGCAGGCTGTGGGTCATTGAACTATCAAATAAAGTGATGACGTGATGAAGAGCCGCTCGGGTAGAGTCCAAATATATTGATATCTTCCATAAATTGGTATTTTTCAATAAAATATGGTATTTTTGGACCAAATTTTATTGAAATAAATATTGTATCACGGAAAAATATTGCAATATTTATTGTTTTACCGATTATTACACAATACCTATGGACATAGGAAATATTGGAATATATTTTTGTCGATTGGGGAAATTTTGGCAACTAAAAGAACAATTTTCTGCATTTTGTAGGACATTTTGATATCTTTTGGATGCATCATCATCAAAAACTAGCCTACAATACCACCGTTTTGCAAAATTACTGTATGCAAATGTCATCTTGATCATGCACGCTTACACTCACTGTAAATTCTCTCCAAATCTACAAAATACTGCAATAGTTTTTGCACAGCCAAATATTGCAATAATTATTAAGATTTGATTGGCCATTGAAATAATTATTGCCCGATGATAGAAAATGGAAATATTTATTGAGATTCACATAAGTCAATAGAAAATTCCGCAATGTATTTTAACCCATCCCTCTTCAAGACCGTGTTCCAATGCATTTTACAGACTGGATCTATTACTCATAATACATTATAAATCGAAGTGTACTCTCGGTCCGAGAGTCTCGGATCCTCTCAGTGAGACTAGGGATTAGGAAAATTGTATGGTAGGAGGGCATCAAATGGAAAAGAACGACTTTTTATAAAAAGTTTTATTAAAACTTTTTATAAGAAGTCGCTCATTTCCATTTGATCTTAAAAAGATTGTCTTTCTCCGAGATTTATTTTCAAATGTGAATATAAAATAATAAGAACAACTGGCTTTCAAATCAGAAAACAAAACATTAACTCCTAAGCTTTCGGAGCGGCTACACCGTAGCACAAAGTCTTCGAAGTTTCATTGTGCCCCCAGATGTCCCATAGCTACCCAAAGAAAATAATAGTATTTATTACCGAAATTCAGTTTAATAATTAACAAGTCAATATAATAGTTGAAATAATTTGTAATAAAATGGGGAATAAAGCTGTCGACGGTTCCGACATTTAGCCCCATTCTTCGACTACCTAACAGGAGATAGGAGCAAGATGTCGGGACCAAAGACTACTCAATTCCTCATGTTCTTTTTCGTAACAGATGTTCTAGCATCGGGGTTGGTCTCGATCCTATATAAAATCTTTTATTATGAACTAAAAAAATAAAAACGCCAACAACTCTGTCTTGTAGCTCTTAAGGACGGAATCAATCCGATTTCTCTAATTTCTTCGTTCTTAAGAAATGTTATGAGCACTATTTGATTTATTAAACCATTTACTTATAATTTGATGTTTTTGAAATGAGAGCTGCGTCCGAAAATCCTTTAGTTAATGGAGATGGTATGAATAGTATTATTACAGAATTGTCACCATCTCCTACAGATTCACAATTGTCGTATCATACCGTTCTATATAATGACAAAGAATCACTGAGTGATTCTTTGTCAATATGTACCACCCGCTGTGTATTGACCTACGCATAGACTGGCTGCCGTGCACGGGCCCAGTGCTGTAGAACATGAGCTCCATAATTTTTCGGCAATGTTTTAGGTCTTGATTGTCGGACATGATTTTATCTTTCATTTCTCCAACATCTACCTCTCACTTGATTAAACTTAGTTGCAAATTGCAACTTTGCAACTTGCAATGTAATGCAAGAACCTTTCCGGAATTTTAAAAAGTAATTTTCATACTTTTCATGTTGGAAAAAACACGAAATTGGGTGGAAAGTAACACTAATTCTGGATGTAAAGTCTCGGTGAGGGTACAGCTTCAACTTCTAGCTTCGCAGCGCTGGTTTCAGGGAAGGGAAAGAATCCAAAATTCTCGTAAGTAAAATCAGGCTTGTTTTCTTAGAGTCTCGCTGAAGGGCTCCAGCAAGACTAAGAAAAGAAAACATTTCAAAGTTAACATCGACCTTTAGAAAGGCTAGAAATTCAAATTCAGAATTAAAGTAGTGTCCATGAATTTCGAAACAAAGAAACATATATTGATTCTTCTGATATAAAATGTCCTGGTCAGTCTCATATCAAAACAGTTCGGTGATTTACGACTATTTTTTGTTCTATCGAATAATCAACATTAAATGTAAATAAAATGTTTATACCAATTAGGGTATTTATAAACATATAAATTGGTTACGTTAGTTGTGCACGAACGTTGTTCGATTTAAATCATGGTCTCAAAATCGAACCGATTTAAATTCGATTAATCTATTTTTAATTAGTTTAAAAACTAATTTAAAATTGATCAATCTAAAATCTGTCAACTAAAATTATCTTCGTGCTCCAAGCAGTGTTGACTAACTACCGCAGCAGACGAAGGTCCTTCAACGGACCGTGAATACATGTAAATTAGCTCATAGCATGAGGAGGCGTCGGCCGTCAATGGACCCAACGGTATCAGTCATTTACATGTCTATTGTAGCAGATATGATAAGTGATAATTGAGCACTGTGCCTAGAGATATACACTGATCAACGGACAATTTATCGTTGACTATTCTTTGCACCATACCTCACAAATAGTGAAATGTATTGATCAAGTGGAATCATGATTTATACTAGCAACTTTTTATTCATCAGTTTTTATATATTTAATTTTCCATCCTGCTGATTGGGGATTTGTTCCTCAGAAAGGACTCCCACTGGGAACAACTCATTGTCACTGTTCCATAGACAGGGCTTCGAGCAACATTTACATGGTAACACACTCGCCGAGACATTCCGCCTTGCTCTCGAACGGCCCAACGTTCGAGCAACCGGAGTACGAAAACGACTTACAGGTCATCGAGATCGGGTCATAGTACCAAGAGGTCCAGACCGCGGCACAAGTGATACCACCCGACGGAGGCTCAACATCCTCCCTCTTGATCGCACACTTGTCCTCGCTGCCGCCCCCAGAAGGGTTGCAACCGGCAGCCTTGCATTCCTTCAAGGTCTTGAAGGGGCGCTGACCTCCGCATCCGCCCCAAATGAACCGTTTGCATTTCTATATATCATATATGTTCATTTTTTTGTCATGATGTTAGAGCTCATGTTCTTTTGTGTGGAATCGATATTCGATGAACTGGAAATAAAAACTTACCTTTTCTTTGTTGTCCCAGTAGTATGACGGGAAGTATGCGCGACAGAAACCTGGGTCTGGCTTCTTGCGGCAGACAGTTGGAATCGGGGTAACAGAAGGGGTTGGGCTTGTGGACGGAGTTGGGGTTGGCTTCATTGTGATGCATCTTGCACGGTAGCACTCCGAGAAAGAATCGAACGGCACGGAGCCTCTGCATCCACCCCAAATGAATCTCTGGCATTTCTGCAGTTGTCGAAAAGGAGTTATTCCGATTAAGGCAATCAAATCAGGTTAGTCAAACTGCTCAAACAGCGGCACATGTTTCAGAACGTAGAGACAAGAAATGTCTGTTGAGAGCTTTCATGAAAACTTACTCCTGTCTTCTGGTTAAAGAACCACTTCCTGAAAAATCCCTTGCACGGACCAGCCTTCGGCTTCTGCTTGCATGCGGGGTTGCATTGCGCATTGACGCACTCCTTCAGAGAGTCAAACGGAGCAACACCGAAGCAACCTCCCCACAAGAACTTGGCACATTGCTATAGATTGGTAATTGATGGCATGAAATGAAATTGATGTTAGTAATTCGCATGTTCTTCCGGATCATCGTCTCGAATTTTCATTATTTGACGAAGGTCATTATGGATGTATCAGCTCCTTATTCGCTTTGAAAGCCCAAACTGATAAAACGGGTGTTCTAAAACAACCACTTACTCCTTTCTTCTTGTCATAATACCACTTCGGGATCGCAGCCTCACAGGGACCCTGTTTGGGCTCCAATAAACAGGGGGCTGGATCGCATTTCGCCTTCAGGCAATCAGCCTTAGTCTCGAACGGAACGCTTCCTCCACATCCTCCCCAAGTGAACTCTTTACATTTCTGTGTTTTTTTTCTCGATTTCATGTCAGTTTCCAGCTTTCATTTCTTTGTGGGTGATTGCAATCGTTCTGATAAACTAGCGCTAGTATAATACTGAGTGCTTCTGCTTTTTCAATGCACAAGTATATGTGTGACGTACCCCTTCGGAGTGATCGAAGTACCATCGCGGGATTGCAGCTCTGCAAAAGCCGGGATCCGGTCCTTGGAGACAAGCGTCGGGAAACGGTTTGACGGCGACAACGCCAGAGGCGAAGACGAGGCCCACGGCAAGAAGCAACAAATGTGAACTCATTCTGTTAAACTTTTAGAGATTGGGTGTTTGTCTTGTTCGGTTTCTGAAATAGAGTTAGTTGTTTGGAAATGAAAGAATAATGACGAAGACAGGAGAAGTTTTCCCGTTGCAGAAATCTGATCTGCCGTATTTATAGAGCGAGGTTAGTCAGCACTGACGGTTCCCTTCTGTCTTAGTGGTGAGTCGATGAGTATTGTTCGTCGATAAAAAAAAAATCCGAACTCAATTCTGAAAAGTAAGGACCTTCAAGGTCGCCAGTGGTGGTGAGCGACAAAAGGCTGTTGATTTCATTGGCATATTCCGTAAATCTGTCCATCAGATCGATTTTCATTCCCATGACAGTGCGTTACTTTCGGGTCAACTTATCGAAATGAGATCTGAACAGAAGTTTATTGGTGGCATGAACTGTTGCCGCTGCAACGTAGACGATCAAATCTTGCAGTTTTCCACTGGCTGCAAACATGGAGAGATGCAGGTGGATGGCCCATCCAGGCGATGTGGCATGGATGGGCATTGCGAGACGATGCATCCTTTCTCGTTAAGATCAGTGGCCGAACTGTGGAGGTGGTGAGTTGAATTCGAGATTGATTTCGTTTGCCTGACTCGTATCGCTGTCGTCAACAAAGCTACTCATCACACAAATTATTTATTATTTATTTATTCTTTTTGGAGAATTCGTTTGAAACCTCTGATTCGGACACAAATTGGTTCAAAACAAGTCAGTAATTGATTGTGATGATCAGTTGGTAGATTCACATAGGATGTAATAAAGCCTTTATGTCATTTTGTAATATTGAATATCCAAAGTATATTCAATATGAATCATTCAAACGAATGGTGACGATAGTCCTTAATGGGCACTGTTTCAGGACATTTGGACCTGGTAATATGACGCTGTTATGGTCCTGGTGGTAGTCAAGAACAAGCGTGTAAAAAATAGAAAAAGGCGAAGGCAATTGTAATCCTTGGGACACTCCTCAATTCGCCGGTGGCGAATTGTAGCAAAAAGAACAGGAATGCGCAAATAATTGAAATAAAAAGAAATACTGGTCTTCACAGTGCAACTGTTTTGCAGTGGTGAGGACCAGCAAATAACTCATCAATATTAACAGTGCACGTTTTCTCTAGTCTGAAATAAATTTAACAGATTTATTTCTTTTTATCCGGTAACCAGATCAAAAGCCCCCTTTTAAGAGGACTCATTTGAAAACTCTGCCAGGAAAACGCATTCTGTAGGAGGCAACAGTGTTTGATATCCACCTCTTCTGAGAGTGGCCTGTCCCCCGAAATTCGGGACCCGAGTAACGTGTCTTCTGGATCTTCTCCATTACTACAGACGAATAGTTGGAAAATTTTCTCGGTTTCTTTTCCTGCTGTGTCCTGGACACAGTTTAGGAATTGGGAAGCTGGAAACAATCCAGGTCGTAGCCTACGATTCGTAGGTAGAGCACAGTCACTGGTCGCTCATTATCGCAATAAAAACTTCTAACTGTTCTTCTTTTTCAGTGGGCGCTGTTTTAAATA
>CAXFYD010000006.1:0-38477 GCA_964006365.1 Trididemnum miniatum | reverse complement strand
TATTCAAATAGAATGCCGACAACGATCGACTTGCTCCTATGTTTCTCGGCCCATGCACAAGGCTTGTTGTTTGGCAATCATGACCAAAAGAAAGCAGACGGACACCAGAGGGGGTTGCTGAGCCGATCTTCTCGTTCGTGATTTTGTGCTTAAATATTTGAGCCATATGCGGGCAAGCAGATGGCGGCGACAGCCAGTCAGGCAGGTATTCGAACTCTTTTCAAACTTCGAAGCGGCAAGAGCATGCTCAGTTCGCAAACTTTTCAACCCCGGCATAAACATGCAACTAAATGCCGTGCTACTATGCAGCTTCGTTCGCATAGTTTTTAAGCCCATGCAGCTTAGTTTTCAACGCAAAATCGAAGCAGCGAGCGGCAGCCAGTCAGGCAGGGAATCGAACCCTTTTCAAACATCCAAATCGCCATAGCCTGAAAGGAGATAGGTTTCGTTCGCATGCTTTTGATTTTGAAAGAAGAAAAAACAGTGCCATAGCACTCAACTTACCTTATTCAAATAGAATGCCGACAACGATCGACTTGCTCCTATGTTTCTCGGCCCATGCACAAGGCTTGTTGTTTGGCAATCATGACCAAAAGAAAGCAGACGGACACCAGAGGGGGTTGCTGAGCCGATCTTCTCGTTCGTGATTTTGTGCTTAAATATTTGAGCCATATGCGGGCAAGCAGATGGCGGCGACAGCCAGTCAGGCAGGTATTCGAACTCTTTTCAAACTTCGAAGCGGCAAGAGCATGCTCAGTTCGCAAACTTTTCAACCCCGGCATAAACATGCAACTAAATGCCGTGCTACTATGCAGCTTCGTTCGCATAGTTTTTAAGCCCATGCAGCTTAGTTTTCAACGCAAAATCGAAGCAGCGAGCGGCAGGCAGCCAGTCAGGCAGGGAATCGAACCCTTTTCAAACATCCAAATCGCCATAGCCTGAAAGGAGATAGGTTTCGTTCGCATGCTTTTGATTTTGAAAGAAGAAAAAACAGTGCCATAGCACTCAACTTACCTTATTCAAATAGAATGCCGACAACGATCGACTTGCTCCTATGTTTCTCGGCCCATGCACAAGGCTTGTTGTTTGGCAATCATGACCAAAAGAAAGCAGACGGACACCAGAGGGGGTTGCTGAGCCGATCTTCTCGTTCGTGATTTTGTGCTTAAATATTTGAGCCATATGCGGGCAAGCAGATGGCGGCGACAGCCAGTCAGGCAGGTATTCGAACTCTTTTCAAACTTCGAAGCGGCAAGAGCATGCTCAGTTCGCAAACTTTTCAACCCCGGCATAAACATGCAACTAAATGCCGTGCTACTATGCAGCTTCGTTCGCATAGTTTTTAAGCCCATGCAGCTTAGTTTTCAACGCAAAATCGAAGCAGCGAGCGGCAGGCAGCCAGTCACGCAGGGAATCGAACCCTTTTCAAACATCCAAATCGCCATAGCCTGAAAGGAGATAGGTTTCGTTCGCATGCTTTTGATTTTGAAAGAAGAAAAAACAGTGCCATAGCACTCAACTTACCTTATTCAAATAGAATGCCGACAACGATCGACTTGCTCCTATGTTTCTCGGCCCATGCACAAGGCTTGTTGTTTGGCAATCATGACCAAAAGAAAGCAGACGGACACCAGAGGGGGTTGCTGAGCCGATCTTCTCGTTCGTGATTTTGTGCTTAAATATTTGAGCCATATGCGGGCAAGCAGATGGCGGCGACAGCCAGTCAGGCAGGTATTCGAACTCTTTTCAAACTTCGAAGCGGCAAGAGCATGCTCAGTTCGCAAACTTTTCAACCCCGGCATAAACATGCAACTAAATGCCGTGCTACTATGCAGCTTCGTTCGCATAGTTTTTAAGCCCATGCAGCTTAGTTTTCAACGCAAAATCGAAGCAGCGAGCGGCAGGCAGCCAGTCAGGCAGGGAATCGAACCCTTTTCAAACATCCAAATCGCCATAGCCTGAAAGGAGATAGGTTTCGTTCGCATGCTTTTGATTTTGAAAGAAGAAAAAACAGTGCCATAGCACTCAACTTACCTTATTCAAATAGAATGCCGACAACGATCGACTTGCTCCTATGTTTCTCGGCCCATGCACAAGGCTTGTTGTTTGGCAATCATGACCAAAAGAAAGCAGACGGACACCAGAGGGGGTTGCTGAGCCGATCTTCTCGTTCGTGATTTTGTGCTTAAATATTTGAGCCATATGCGGGCAAGCAGATGGCGGCGACAGCCAGTCAGGCAGGTATTCGAACTCTTTTCAAACTTCGAAGCGGCAAGAGCATGCTCAGTTCGCAAACTTTTCAACCCCGGCATAAACATGCAACTAAATGCCGTGCTACTATGCAGCTTCGTTCGCATAGTTTTTAAGCCCATGCAGCTTAGTTTTCAACGCAAAATCGAAGCAGCGAGCGGCAGCCAGTCAGGCAGGGAATCGAACCCTTTTCAAACATCCAAATCGCCATAGCCTGAAAGGAGATAGGTTTCGTTCGCATGCTTTTGATTTTGAAAGAAGAAAAAACAGTGCCATAGCACTCAACTTACCTTATTCAAATAGAATGCCGACAACGATCGACTTGCTCCTATGTTTCTCGGCCCATGCACAAGGCTTGTTGTTTGGCAATCATGACCAAAAGAAAGCAGACGGACACCAGAGGGGGTTGCTGAGCCGATCTTCTCGTTCGTGATTTTGTGCTTAAATATTTGAGCCATATGCGGGCAAGCAGATGGCGGCGACAGCCAGTCAGGCAGGTATTCGAACTCTTTTCAAACTTCGAAGCGGCAAGAGCATGCTCAGTTCGCAAACTTTTCAACCCCGGCATAAACATGCAACTAAATGCCGTGCTACTATGCAGCTTCGTTCGCATAGTTTTTAAGCCCATGCAGCTTAGTTTTCAACGCAAAATCGAAGCAGCGAGCGGCAGGCAGCCAGTCAGGCAGGGAATCGAACCCTTTTCAAACATCCAAATCGCCATAGCCTGAAAGGAGATAGGTTTCGTTCGCATGCTTTTGATTTTGAAAGAAGAAAAAACAGTGCCATAGCACTCAACTTACCTTATTCAAATAGAATGCCGACAACGATCGACTTGCTCCTATGTTTCTCGGCCCATGCACAAGGCTTGTTGTTTGGCAATCATGACCAAAAGAAAGCAGACGGACACCAGAGGGGGTTGCTGAGCCGATCTTCTCGTTCGTGATTTTGTGCTTAAATATTTGAGCCATATGCGGGCAAGCAGATGGCGGCGACAGCCAGTCAGGCAGGTATTCGAACTCTTTTCAAACTTCGAAGCGGCAAGAGCATGCTCAGTTCGCAAACTTTTCAACCCCGGCATAAACATGCAACTAAATGCCGTGCTACTATGCAGCTTCGTTCGCATAGTTTTTAAGCCCATGCAGCTTAGTTTTCAACGCAAAATCGAAGCAGCGAGCGGCAGGCAGCCAGTCACGCAGGGAATCGAACCCTTTTCAAACATCCAAATCGCCATAGCCTGAAAGGAGATAGGTTTCGTTCGCATGCTTTTGATTTTGAAAGAAGAAAAAACAGTGCCATAGCACTCAACTTACCTTATTCAAATAGAATGCCGACAACGATCGACTTGCTCCTATGTTTCTCGGCCCATGCACAAGGCTTGTTGTTTGGCAATCATGACCAAAAGAAAGCAGACGGACACCAGAGGGGGTTGCTGAGCCGATCTTCTCGTTCGTGATTTTGTGCTTAAATATTTGAGCCATATGCGGGCAAGCAGATGGCGGCGACAGCCAGTCAGGCAGGTATTCGAACTCTTTTCAAACTTCGAAGCGGCAAGAGCATGCTCAGTTCGCAAACTTTTCAACCCCGGCATAAACATGCAACTAAATGCCGTGCTACTATGCAGCTTCGTTCGCATAGTTTTTAAGCCCATGCAGCTTAGTTTTCAACGCAAAATCGAAGCAGCGAGCGGCAGGCAGCCAGTCAGGCAGGGAATCGAACCCTTTTCAAACATCCAAATCGCCATAGCCTGAAAGGAGATAGGTTTCGTTCGCATGCTTTTGATTTTGAAAGAAGAAAAAACAGTGCCATAGCACTCAACTTACCTTATTCAAATAGAATGCCGACAACGATCGACTTGCTCCTATGTTTCTCGGCCCATGCACAAGGCTTGTTGTTTGGCAATCATGACCAAAAGAAAGCAGACGGACACCAGAGGGGGTTGCTGAGCCGATCTTCTCGTTCGTGATTTTGTGCTTAAATATTTGAGCCATATGCGGGCAAGCAGATGGCGGCGACAGCCAGTCAGGCAGGTATTCGAACTCTTTTCAAACTTCGAAGCGGCAAGAGCATGCTCAGTTCGCAAACTTTTCAACCCCGGCATAAACATGCAACTAAATGCCGTGCTACTATGCAGCTTCGTTCGCATAGTTTTTAAGCCCATGCAGCTTAGTTTTCAACGCAAAATCGAAGCAGCGAGCGGCAGCCAGTCAGGCAGGGAATCGAACCCTTTTCAAACATCCAAATCGCCATAGCCTGAAAGGAGATAGGTTTCGTTCGCATGCTTTTGATTTTGAAAGAAGAAAAAACAGTGCCATAGCACTCAACTTACCTTATTCAAATAGAATGCCGACAACGATCGACTTGCTCCTATGTTTCTCGGCCCATGCACAAGGCTTGTTGTTTGGCAATCATGACCAAAAGAAAGCAGACGGACACCAGAGGGGGTTGCTGAGCCGATCTTCTCGTTCGTGATTTTGTGCTTAAATATTTGAGCCATATGCGGGCAAGCAGATGGCGGCGACAGCCAGTCAGGCAGGTATTCGAACTCTTTTCAAACTTCGAAGCGGCAAGAGCATGCTCAGTTCGCAAACTTTTCAACCCCGGCATAAACATGCAACTAAATGCCGTGCTACTATGCAGCTTCGTTCGCATAGTTTTTAAGCCCATGCAGCTTAGTTTTCAACGCAAAATCGAAGCAGCGAGCGGCAGGCAGCCAGTCACGCAGGGAATCGAACCCTTTTCAAACATCCAAATCGCCATAGCCTGAAAGGAGATAGGTTTCGTTCGCATGCTTTTGATTTTGAAAGAAGAAAAAACAGTGCCATAGCACTCAACTTACCTTATTCAAATAGAATGCCGACAACGATCGACTTGCTCCTATGTTTCTCGGCCCATGCACAAGGCTTGTTGTTTGGCAATCATGACCAAAAGAAAGCAGACGGACACCAGAGGGGGTTGCTGAGCCGATCTTCTCGTTCGTGATTTTGTGCTTAAATATTTGAGCCATATGCGGGCAAGCAGATGGCGGCGACAGCCAGTCAGGCAGGTATTCGAACTCTTTTCAAACTTCGAAGCGGCAAGAGCATGCTCAGTTCGCAAACTTTTCAACCCCGGCATAAACATGCAACTAAATGCCGTGCTACTATGCAGCTTCGTTCGCATAGTTTTTAAGCCCATGCAGCTTAGTTTTCAACGCAAAATCGAAGCAGCGAGCGGCAGGCAGCCAGTCACGCAGGGAATCGAACCCTTTTCAAACATCCAAA
Organism: Trididemnum miniatum; assembly: GCA_964006365.1. Taxonomy (NCBI): domain Eukaryota; kingdom Metazoa; phylum Chordata; class Ascidiacea; order Aplousobranchia; family Didemnidae; genus Trididemnum; species Trididemnum miniatum. The sequence continues at coordinate 32,967 of CAXFYD010000006.1, read as the reverse complement.
TCGCCATAGCCTGAAAGGAGATAGGTTTCGTTCGCATGCTTTTGATTTTGAAAGAAGAAAAAACAGTGCCATAGCACTCAACTTACCTTATTCAAATAGAATGCCGACAACGATCGACTTGCTCCTATGTTTCTCGGCCCATGCACAAGGCTTGTTGTTTGGCAATCATGACCAAAAGAAAGCAGACGGACACCAGAGGGGGTTGCTGAGCCGATCTTCTCGTTCGTGATTTTGTGCTTAAATATTTGAGCCATATGCGGGCAAGCAGATGGCGGCGACAGCCAGTCAGGCAGGTATTCGAACTCTTTTCAAACTTCGAAGCGGCAAGAGCATGCTCAGTTCGCAAACTTTTCAACCCCGGCATAAACATGCAACTAAATGCCGTGCTACTATGCAGCTTCGTTCGCATAGTTTTTAAGCCCATGCAGCTTAGTTTTCAACGCAAAATCGAAGCAGCGAGCGGCAGGCAGCCAGTCACGCAGGGAATCGAACCCTTTTCAAACATCCAAATCGCCATAGCCTGAAAGGAGATAGGTTTCGTTCGCATGCTTTTGATTTTGAAAGAAGAAAAAACAGTGCCATAGCACTCAACTTACCTTATTCAAATAGAATGCCGACAACGATCGACTTGCTCCTATGTTTCTCGGCCCATGCACAAGGCTTGTTGTTTGGCAATCATGACCAAAAGAAAGCAGACGGACACCAGAGGGGGTTGCTGAGCCGATCTTCTCGTTCGTGATTTTGTGCTTAAATATTTGAGCCATATGCGGGCAAGCAGATGGCGGCGACAGCCAGTCAGGCAGGTATTCGAACTCTTTTCAAACTTCGAAGCGGCAAGAGCATGCTCAGTTCGCAAACTTTTCAACCCCGGCATAAACATGCAACTAAATGCCGTGCTACTATGCAGCTTCGTTCGCATAGTTTTTAAGCCCATGCAGCTTAGTTTTCAACGCAAAATCGAAGCAGCGAGCGGCAGGCAGCCAGTCAGGCAGGGAATCGAACCCTTTTCAAACATCCAAATCGCCATAGCCTGAAAGGAGATAGGTTTCGTTCGCATGCTTTTGATTTTGAAAGAAGAAAAAACAGTGCCATAGCACTCAACTTACCTTATTCAAATAGAATGCCGACAACGATCGACTTGCTCCTATGTTTCTCGGCCCATGCACAAGGCTTGTTGTTTGGCAATCATGACCAAAAGAAAGCAGACGGACACCAGAGGGGGTTGCTGAGCCGATCTTCTCGTTCGTGATTTTGTGCTTAAATATTTGAGCCATATGCGGGCAAGCAGATGGCGGCGACAGCCAGTCAGGCAGGTATTCGAACTCTTTTCAAACTTCGAAGCGGCAAGAGCATGCTCAGTTCGCAAACTTTTCAACCCCGGCATAAACATGCAACTAAATGCCGTGCTACTATGCAGCTTCGTTCGCATAGTTTTTAAGCCCATGCAGCTTAGTTTTCAACGCAAAATCGAAGCAGCGAGCGGCAGCCAGTCAGGCAGGGAATCGAACCCTTTTCAAACATCCAAATCGCCATAGCCTGAAAGGAGATAGGTTTCGTTCGCATGCTTTTGATTTTGAAAGAAGAAAAAACAGTGCCATAGCACTCAACTTACCTTATTCAAATAGAATGCCGACAACGATCGACTTGCTCCTATGTTTCTCGGCCCATGCACAAGGCTTGTTGTTTGGCAATCATGACCAAAAGAAAGCAGACGGACACCAGAGGGGGTTGCTGAGCCGATCTTCTCGTTCGTGATTTTGTGCTTAAATATTTGAGCCATATGCGGGCAAGCAGATGGCGGCGACAGCCAGTCAGGCAGGTATTCGAACTCTTTTCAAACTTCGAAGCGGCAAGAGCATGCTCAGTTCGCAAACTTTTCAACCCCGGCATAAACATGCAACTAAATGCCGTGCTACTATGCAGCTTCGTTCGCATAGTTTTTAAGCCCATGCAGCTTAGTTTTCAACGCAAAATCGAAGCAGCGAGCGGCAGGCAGCCAGTCACGCAGGGAATCGAACCCTTTTCAAACATCCAAATCGCCATAGCCTGAAAGGAGATAGGTTTCGTTCGCATGCTTTTGATTTTGAAAGAAGAGAAAACAGTGCCATAGCACTCAACTTACCTTATTCAAATAGAATGCCGACAACGATCGACTTGCTCCTATGTTTCTCGGCCCATGCACAAGGCTTGTTGTTTGGCAATCATGACCAAAAGAAAGCAGACGGACACCAGAGGGGGTTGCTGAGCCGATCTTCTCGTTCGTGATTTTGTGCTTAAATATTTGAGCCATATGCGGGCAAGCAGATGGCGGCGACAGCCAGTCAGGCAGGTATTCGAACTCTTTTCAAACTTCGAAGCGGCAAGAGCATGCTCAGTTCGCAAACTTTTCAACCCCGGCATAAACATGCAACTAAATGCCGTGCTACTATGCAGCTTCGTTCGCATAGTTTTTAAGCCCATGCAGCTTAGTTTTCAACGCAAAATCGAAGCAGCGAGCGGCAGGCAGCCAGTCACGCAGGGAATCGAACCCTTTTCAAACATCCAAATCGCCATAGCCTGAAAGGAGATAGGTTTCGTTCGCATGCTTTTGATTTTGAAAGAAGAAAAAACAGTGCCATAGCACTCAACTTACCTTATTCAAATAGAATGCCGACAACGATCGACTTGCTCCTATGTTTCTCGGCCCATGCACAAGGCTTGTTGTTTGGCAATCATGACCAAAAGAAAGCAGACGGACACCAGAGGGGGTTGCTGAGCCGATCTTCTCGTTCGTGATTTTGTGCTTAAATATTTGAGCCATATGCGGGCAAGCAGATGGCGGCGACAGCCAGTCAGGCAGGTATTCGAACTCTTTTCAAACTTCGAAGCGGCAAGAGCATGCTCAGTTCGCAAACTTTTCAACCCCGGCATAAACATGCAACTAAATGCCGTGCTACTATGCAGCTTCGTTCGCATAGTTTTTAAGCCCATGCAGCTTAGTTTTCAACGCAAAATCGAAGCAGCGAGCGGCAGGCAGCCAGTCAGGCAGGGAATCGAACCCTTTTCAAACATCCAAATCGCCATAGCCTGAAAGGAGATAGGTTTCGTTCGCATGCTTTTGATTTTGAAAGAAGAAAAAACAGTGCCATAGCACTCAACTTACCTTATTCAAATAGAATGCCGACAACGATCGACTTGCTCCTATGTTTCTCGGCCCATGCACAAGGCTTGTTGTTTGGCAATCATGACCAAAAGAAAGCAGACGGACACCAGAGGGGGTTGCTGAGCCGATCTTCTCGTTCGTGATTTTGTGCTTAAATATTTGAGCCATATGCGGGCAAGCAGATGGCGGCGACAGCCAGTCAGGCAGGTATTCGAACTCTTTTCAAACTTCGAAGCGGCAAGAGCATGCTCAGTTCGCAAACTTTTCAACCCCGGCATAAACATGCAACTAAATGCCGTGCTACTATGCAGCTTCGTTCGCATAGTTTTTAAGCCCATGCAGCTTAGTTTTCAACGCAAAATCGAAGCAGCGAGCGGCAGGCAGCCAGTCAGGCAGGGAATCGAACCCTTTTCAAACATCCAAATCGCCATAGCCTGAAAGGAGATAGGTTTCGTTCGCATGCTTTTGATTTTGAAAGAAGAAAAAACAGTGCCATAGCACTCAACTTACCTTATTCAAATAGAATGCCGACAACGATCGACTTGCTCCTATGTTTCTCGGCCCATGCACAAGGCTTGTTGTTTGGCAATCATGACCAAAAGAAAGCAGACGGACACCAGAGGGGGTTGCTGAGCCGATCTTCTCGTTCGTGATTTTGTGCTTAAATATTTGAGCCATATGCGGGCAAGCAGATGGCGGCGACAGCCAGTCAGGCAGGTATTCGAACTCTTTTCAAACTTCGAAGCGGCAAGAGCATGCTCAGTTCGCAAACTTTTCAACCCCGGCATAAACATGCAACTAAATGCCGTGCTACTATGCAGCTTCGTTCGCATAGTTTTTAAGCCCATGCAGCTTAGTTTTCAACGCAAAATCGAAGCAGCGAGCGGCAGGCAGCCAGTCACGCAGGGAATCGAACCCTTTTCAAACATCCAAATCGCCATAGCCTGAAAGGAGATAGGTTTCGTTCGCATGCTTTTGATTTTGAAAGAAGAAAAAACAGTGCCATAGCACTCAACTTACCTTATTCAAATAGAATGCCGACAACGATCGACTTGCTCCTATGTTTCTCGGCCCATGCACAAGGCTTGTTGTTTGGCAATCATGACCAAAAGAAAGCAGACGGACACCAGAGGGGGTTGCTGAGCCGATCTTCTCGTTCGTGATTTTGTGCTTAAATATTTGAGCCATATGCGGGCAAGCAGATGGCGGCGACAGCCAGTCAGGCAGGTATTCGAACTCTTTTCAAACTTCGAAGCGGCAAGAGCATGCTCAGTTCGCAAACTTTTCAACCCCGGCATAAACATGCAACTAAATGCCGTGCTACTATGCAGCTTCGTTCGCATAGTTTTTAAGCCCATGCAGCTTAGTTTTCAACGCAAAATCGAAGCAGCGAGCGGCAGCCAGTCAGGCAGGGAATCGAACCCTTTTCAAACATCCAAATCGCCATAGCCTGAAAGGAGATAGGTTTCGTTCGCATGCTTTTGATTTTGAAAGAAGAAAAAACAGTGCCATAGCACTCAACTTACCTTATTCAAATAGAATGCCGACAACGATCGACTTGCTCCTATGTTTCTCGGCCCATGCACAAGGCTTGTTGTTTGGCAATCATGACCAAAAGAAAGCAGACGGACACCAGAGGGGGTTGCTGAGCCGATCTTCTCGTTCGTGATTTTGTGCTTAAATATTTGAGCCATATGCGGGCAAGCAGATGGCGGCGACAGCCAGTCAGGCAGGTATTCGAACTCTTTTCAAACTTCGAAGCGGCAAGAGCATGCTCAGTTCGCAAACTTTTCAACCCCGGCATAAACATGCAACTAAATGCCGTGCTACTATGCAGCTTCGTTCGCATAGTTTTTAAGCCCATGCAGCTTAGTTTTCAACGCAAAATCGAAGCAGCGAGCGGCAGGCAGCCAGTCAGGCAGGGAATCGAACCCTTTTCAAACATCCAAATCGCCATAGCCTGAAAGGAGATAGGTTTCGTTCGCATGCTTTTGATTTTGAAAGAAGAAAAAACAGTGCCATAGCACTCAACTTACCTTATTCAAATAGAATGCCGACAACGATCGACTTGCTCCTATGTTTCTCGGCCCATGCACAAGGCTTGTTGTTTGGCAATCATGACCAAAAGAAAGCAGACGGACACCAGAGGGGGTTGCTGAGCCGATCTTCTCGTTCGTGATTTTGTGCTTAAATATTTGAGCCATATGCGGGCAAGCAGATGGCGGCGACAGCCAGTCAGGCAGGTATTCGAACTCTTTTCAAACTTCGAAGCGGCAAGAGCATGCTCAGTTCGCAAACTTTTCAACCCCGGCATAAACATGCAACTAAATGCCGTGCTACTATGCAGCTTCGTTCGCATAGTTTTTAAGCCCATGCAGCTTAGTTTTCAACGCAAAATCGAAGCAGCGAGCGGCAGGCAGCCAGTCACGCAGGGAATCGAACCCTTTTCAAACATCCAAATCGCCATAGCCTGAAAGGAGATAGGTTTCGTTCGCATGCTTTTGATTTTGAAAGAAGAAAAAACAGTGCCATAGCACTCAACTTACCTTATTCAAATAGAATGCCGACAACGATCGACTTGCTCCTATGTTTCTCGGCCCATGCACAAGGCTTGTTGTTTGGCAATCATGACCAAAAGAAAGCAGACGGACACCAGAGGGGGTTGCTGAGCCGATCTTCTCGTTCGTGATTTTGTGCTTAAATATTTGAGCCATATGCGGGCAAGCAGATGGCGGCGACAGCCAGTCAGGCAGGTATTCGAACTCTTTTCAAACTTCGAAGCGGCAAGAGCATGCTCAGTTCGCAAACTTTTCAACCCCGGCATAAACATGCAACTAAATGCCGTGCTACTATGCAGCTTCGTTCGCATAGTTTTTAAGCCCATGCAGCTTAGTTTTCAACGCAAAATCGAAGCAGCGAGCGGCAGGCAGCCAGTCACGCAGGGAATCGAACCCTTTTCAAACATCCAAATCGCCATAGCCTGAAAGGAGATAGGTTTCGTTCGCATGCTTTTGATTTTGAAAGAAGAAAAAACAGTGCCATAGCACTCAACTTACCTTATTCAAATAGAATGCCGACAACGATCGACTTGCTCCTATGTTTCTCGGCCCATGCACAAGGCTTGTTGTTTGGCAATCATGACCAAAAGAAAGCAGACGGACACCAGAGGGGGTTGCTGAGCCGATCTTCTCGTTCGTGATTTTGTGCTTAAATATTTGAGCCATATGCGGGCAAGCAGATGGCGGCGACAGCCAGTCAGGCAGGTATTCGAACTCTTTTCAAACTTCGAAGCGGCAAGAGCATGCTCAGTTCGCAAACTTTTCAACCCCGGCATAAACATGCAACTAAATGCCGTGCTACTATGCAGCTTCGTTCGCATAGTTTTTAAGCCCATGCAGCTTAGTTTTCAACGCAAAATCGAAGCAGCGAGCGGCAGGCAGCCAGTCAGGCAGGGAATCGAACCCTTTTCAAACATCCAAATCGCCATAGCCTGAAAGGAGATAGGTTTCGTTCGCATGCTTTTGATTTTGAAAGAAGAAAAAACAGTGCCATAGCACTCAACTTACCTTATTCAAATAGAATGCCGACAACGATCGACTTGCTCCTATGTTTCTCGGCCCATGCACAAGGCTTGTTGTTTGGCAATCATGACCAAAAGAAAGCAGACGGACACCAGAGGGGGTTGCTGAGCCGATCTTCTCGTTCGTGATTTTGTGCTTAAATATTTGAGCCATATGCGGGCAAGCAGATGGCGGCGACAGCCAGTCAGGCAGGTATTCGAACTCTTTTCAAACTTCGAAGCGGCAAGAGCATGCTCAGTTCGCAAACTTTTCAACCCCGGCATAAACATGCAACTAAATGCCGTGCTACTATGCAGCTTCGTTCGCATAGTTTTTAAGCCCATGCAGCTTAGTTTTCAACGCAAAATCGAAGCAGCGAGCGGCAGCCAGTCAGGCAGGGAATCGAACCCTTTTCAAACATCCAAATCGCCATAGCCTGAAAGGAGATAGGTTTCGTTCGCATGCTTTTGATTTTGAAAGAAGAAAAAACAGTGCCATAGCACTCAACTTACCTTATTCAAATAGAATGCCGACAACGATCGACTTGCTCCTATGTTTCTCGGCCCATGCACAAGGCTTGTTGTTTGGCAATCATGACCAAAAGAAAGCAGACGGACACCAGAGGGGGTTGCTGAGCCGATCTTCTCGTTCGTGATTTTGTGCTTAAATATTTGAGCCATATGCGGGCAAGCAGATGGCGGCGACAGCCAGTCAGGCAGGTATTCGAACTCTTTTCAAACTTCGAAGCGGCAAGAGCATGCTCAGTTCGCAAACTTTTCAACCCCGGCATAAACATGCAACTAAATGCCGTGCTACTATGCAGCTTCGTTCGCATAGTTTTTAAGCCCATGCAGCTTAGTTTTCAACGCAAAATCGAAGCAGCGAGCGGCAGGCAGCCAGTCAGGCAGGGAATCGAACCCTTTTCAAACATCCAAATCGCCATAGCCTGAAAGGAGATAGGTTTCGTTCGCATGCTTTTGATTTTGAAAGAAGAAAAAACAGTGCCATAGCACTCAACTTACCTTATTCAAATAGAATGCCGACAACGATCGACTTGCTCCTATGTTTCTCGGCCCATGCACAAGGCTTGTTGTTTGGCAATCATGACCAAAAGAAAGCAGACGGACACCAGAGGGGGTTGCTGAGCCGATCTTCTCGTTCGTGATTTTGTGCTTAAATATTTGAGCCATATGCGGGCAAGCAGATGGCGGCGACAGCCAGTCAGGCAGGTATTCGAACTCTTTTCAAACTTCGAAGCGGCAAGAGCATGCTCAGTTCGCAAACTTTTCAACCCCGGCATAAACATGCAACTAAATGCCGTGCTACTATGCAGCTTCGTTCGCATAGTTTTTAAGCCCATGCAGCTTAGTTTTCAACGCAAAATCGAAGCAGCGAGCGGCAGGCAGCCAGTCAGGCAGGGAATCGAACCCTTTTCAAACATCCAAATCGCCATAGCCTGAAAGGAGATAGGTTTCGTTCGCATGCTTTTGATTTTGAAAGAAGAAAAAACAGTGCCATAGCACTCAACTTACCTTATTCAAATAGAATGCCGACAACGATCGACTTGCTCCTATGTTTCTCGGCCCATGCACAAGGCTTGTTGTTTGGCAATCATGACCAAAAGAAAGCAGACGGACACCAGAGGGGGTTGCTGAGCCGATCTTCTCGTTCGTGATTTTGTGCTTAAATATTTGAGCCATATGCGGGCAAGCAGATGGCGGCGACAGCCAGTCACGCAGGTATTCGAACTCTTTTCAAACTTCGAAGCGGCAAGAGCATGCTCAGTTCGCAAACTTTTCAACCCCGGCATAAACATGCAACTAAATGCCGTGCTACTATGCAGCTTCGTTCGCATAGTTTTTAAGCCCATGCAGCTTAGTTTTCAACGCAAAATCGAAGCAGCGAGCGGCAGGCAGCCAGTCAGGCAGGGAATCGAACCCTTTTCAAACATCCAAATCGCCATAGCCTGAAAGGAGATAGGTTTCGTGGGCATGCTTTTGATTTTGAAAGAAGAAAAAACAGTGCCATAGCACTCAACTTACCTTATTCAAATAGAATGCCGACAACGATCGACTTGCTCCTATGTTTCTCGGCCCATGCACAAGGCTTGTTGTTTGGCAATCATGACCAAAAGAAAGCAGACGGACACCAGAGGGGGTTGCTGAGCCGATCTTCTCGTTCGTGATTTTGTGCTTAAATATTTGAGCCATATGCGGGCAAGCAGATGGCGGCGACAGCCAGTCAGGCAGGTATTCGAACTCTTTTCAAACTTCGAAGCGGCAAGAGCATGCTCAGTTCGCAAACTTTTCAACCCCGGCATAAACATGCAACTAAATGCCGTGCTACTATGCAGCTTCGTTCGCATAGTTTTTAAGCCCATGCAGCTTAGTTTTCAACGCAAAATCGAAGCAGCGAGCGGCAGCCAGTCAGGCAGGGAATCGAACCCTTTTCAAACATCCAAATCGCCATAGCCTGAAAGGAGATAGGTTTCGTTCGCATGCTTTTGATTTTGAAAGAAGAAAAAACAGTGCCACAGCACTCAACTTACCTTATTCAAATAGAATGCCGACAACGATCGACTTGCTCCTATGTTTCTCGGCCCATGCACAAGGCTTGTTGTTTGGCAATCATGACCAAAAGAAAGCAGACGGACACCAGAGGGGGTTGCTGAGCCGATCTTCTCGTTCGTGATTTTGTGCTTAAATATTTGAGCCATATGCGGGCAAGCAGATGGCGGCGACAGCCAGTCAGGCAGGTATTCGAACTCTTTTCAAACTTCGAAGCGGCAAGAGCATGCTCAGTTCGCAAACTTTTCAACCCCGGCATAAACATGCAACTAAATGCCGTGCTACTATGCAGCTTCGTTCGCATAGTTTTTAAGCCCATGCAGCTTAATTTTCAACGCAAAATCGAAGCAGCGAGCGGCAGGCAGCCAGTCACGCAGGGAATCGAACCCTTTTCAAACATCCAAATCGCCATAGCCTGAAAGGAGATAGGTTTCGTTCGCATGCTTTTGATTTTGAAAGAAGAAAAAACAGTGCCATAGCACTCAACTTACCTTATTCAAATAGAATGCCGACAACGATCGACTTGCTCCTATGTTTCTCGGCCCATGCACAAGGCTTGTTGTTTGGCAATCATGACCAAAAGAAAGCAGACGGACACCAGAGGGGGTTGCTGAGCCGATCTTCTCGTTCGTGATTTTGTGCTTAAATATTTGAGCCATATGCGGGCAAGCAGATGGCGGCGACAGCCAGTCAGGCAGGTATTCGAACTCTTTTCAAACTTCGAAGCGGCAAGAGCATGCTCAGTTCGCAAACTTTTCAACCCCGGCATAAACATGCAACTAAATGCCGTGCTACTATGCAGCTTCGTTCGCATAGTTTTTAAGCCCATGCAGCTTAGTTTTCAACGCAAAATCGAAGCAGCGAGCGGCAGGCAGCCAGTCACGCAGGGAATCGAACCCTTTTCAAACATCCAAATCGCCATAGCCTGAAAGGAGATAGGTTTCGTTCGCATGCTTTTGATTTTGAAAGAAGAAAAAACAGTGCCATAGCACTCAACTTACCTTATTCAAATAGAATGCCGACAACGATCGACTTGCTCCTATGTTTCTCGGCCCATGCACAAGGCTTGTTGTTTGGCAATCATGACCAAAAGAAAGCAGACGGACACCAGAGGGGGTTGCTGAGCCGATCTTCTCGTTCGTGATTTTGTGCTTAAATATTTGAGCCATATGCGGGCAAGCAGATGGCGGCGACAGCCAGTCACGCAGGTATTCGAACTCTTTTCAAACTTCGAAGCGGCAAGAGCATGCTCAGTTCGCAAACTTTTCAACCCCGGCATAAACATGCAACTAAATGCCGTGCTACTATGCAGCTTCGTTCGCATAGTTTTTAAGCCCATGCAGCTTAGTTTTCAACGCAAAATCGAAGCAGCGAGCGGCAGCCAGTCAGGCAGGGAATCGAACCCTTTTCAAACATCCAAATCGCCATAGCCTGAAAGGAGATAGGTTTCGTTCGCATGCTTTTGATTTTGAAAGAAGAAAAAACAGTGCCATAGCACTCAACTTACCTTATTCAAATAGAATGCCGACAACGATCGACTTGCTCCTATGTTTCTCGGCCCATGCACAAGGCTTGTTGTTTGGCAATCATGACCAAAAGAAAGCAGACGGACACCAGAGGGGGTTGCTGAGCCGATCTTCTCGTTCGTGATTTTGTGCTTAAATATTTGAGCCATATGCGGGCAAGCAGATGGCGGCGACAGCCAGTCACGCAGGTATTCGAACTCTTTTCAAACTTCGAAGCGGCAAGAGCATGCTCAGTTCGCAAACTTTTCAACCCCGGCATAAACATGCAACTAAATGCCGTGCTACTATGCAGCTTCGTTCGCATAGTTTTTAAGCCCATGCAGCTTAGTTTTCAACGCAAAATCGAAGCAGCGAGCGGCAGCCAGTCACGCAGGGAATCGAACCCTTTTCAAACATCCAAATCGCCATAGCCTGAAAGGAGATAGGTTTCGTTCGCATGCTTTTGATTTTGAAAGAAGAAAAAACAGTGCCATAGCACTCAACTTACCTTATTCAAATAGAATGCCGACAACGATCGACTTGCTCCTATGTTTCTCGGCCCATGCACAAGGCTTGTTGTTTGGCAATCATGACCAAAAGAAAGCAGACGGACACCAGAGGGGGTTGCTGAGCCGATCTTCTCGTTCGTGATTTTGTGCTTAAATATTTGAGCCATATGCGGGCAAGCAGATGGCGGCGACAGCCAGTCAGGCAGGTATTCGAACTCTTTTCAAACTTCGAAGCGGCAAGAGCATGCTCAGTTCGCAAACTTTTCAACCCCGGCATAAACATGCAACTAAATGCCGTGCTACTATGCAGCTTCGTTCGCATAGTTTTTAAGCCCATGCAGCTTAGTTTTCAACGCAAAATCGAAGCAGCGAGCGGCAGCCAGTCACGCAGGGAATCGAACCCTTTTCAAACATCCAAATCGCCATAGCCTGAAAGGAGATAGGTTTCGTTCGCATGCTTTTGATTTTGAAAGAAGAAAAAACAGTGCCATAGCACTCAACTTACCTTATTCAAATAGAATGCCGACAACGATCGACTTGCTCCTATGTTTCTCGGCCCATGCACAAGGCTTGTTGTTTGGCAATCATGACCAAAAGAAAGCAGACGGACACCAGAGGGGGTTGCTGAGCCGATCTTCTCGTTCGTGATTTTGTGCTTAAATATTTGAGCCATATGCGGGCAAGCAGATGGCGGCGACAGCCAGTCACGCAGGTATTCGAACTCTTTTCAAACTTCGAAGCGGCAAGAGCATGCTCAGTTCGCAAACTTTTCAACCCCGGCATAAACATGCAACTAAATGCCGTGCTACTATGCAGCTTCGTTCGCATAGTTTTTAAGCCCATGCAGCTTAGTTTTCAACGCAAAATCGAAGCAGCGAGCGGCAGCCAGTCACGCAGGGAATCGAACCCTTTTCAAACATCCAAATCGCCATAGCCTGAAAGGAGATAGGTTTCGTTCGCATGCTTTTGATTTTGAAAGAAGAAAAAACAGTGCCATAGCACTCAACTTACCTTATTCAAATAGAATGCCGACAACGATCGACTTGCTCCTATGTTTCTCGGCCCATGCACAAGGCTTGTTGTTTGGCAATCATGACCAAAAGAAAGCAGACGGACACCAGAGGGGGTTGCTGAGCCGATCTTCTCGTTCGTGATTTTGTGCTTAAATATTTGAGCCATATGCGGGCAAGCAGATGGCGGCGACAGCCAGTCAGGCAGGTATTCGAACTCTTTTCAAACTTCGAAGCGGCAAGAGCATGCTCAGTTCGCAAACTTTTCAACCCCGGCATAAACATGCAACTAAATGCCGTGCTACTATGCAGCTTCGTTCGCATAGTTTTTAAGCCCATGCAGCTTAGTTTTCAACGCAAAATCGAAGCAGCGAGCGGCAGCCAGTCACGCAGGGAATCGAACCCTTTTCAAACATCCAAATCGCCATAGCCTGAAAGGAGATAGGTTTCGTTCGCATGCTTTTGATTTTGAAAGAAGAAAAAACAGTGCCATAGCACTCAACTTACCTTATTCAAATAGAATGCCGACAACGATCGACTTGCTCCTATGTTTCTCGGCCCATGCACAAGGCTTGTTGTTTGGCAATCATGACCAAAAGAAAGCAGACGGACACCAGAGGGGGTTGCTGAGCCGATCTTCTCGTTCGTGATTTTGTGCTTAAATATTTGAGCCATATGCGGGCAAGCAGATGGCGGCGACAGCCAGTCAGGCAGGTATTCGAACTCTTTTCAAACTTCGAAGCGGCAAGAGCATGCTCAGTTCGCAAACTTTTCAACCCCGGCATAAACATGCAACTAAATGCCGTGCTACTATGCAGCTTCGTTCGCATAGTTTTTAAGCCCATGCAGCTTAGTTTTCAACGCAAAATCGAAGCAGCGAGCGGCAGGCAGCCAGTCACGCAGGGAATCGAACCCTTTTCAAACATCCAAATCGCCATAGCCTGAAAGGAGATAGGTTTCGTTCGCATGCTTTTGATTTTGAAAGAAGAAAAAACAGTGCCATAGCACTCAACTTACCTTATTCAAATAGAATGCCGACAACGATCGACTTGCTCCTATGTTTCTCGGCCCATGCACAAGGCTTGTTGTTTGGCAATCATGACCAAAAGAAAGCAGACGGACACCAGAGGGGGTTGCTGAGCCGATCTTCTCGTTCGTGATTTTGTGCTTAAATATTTGAGCCATATGCGGGCAAGCAGATGGCGGCGACAGCCAGTCAGGCAGGTATTCGAACTCTTTTCAAACTTCGAAGCGGCAAGAGCATGCTCAGTTCGCAAACTTTTCAACCCCGGCATAAACATGCAACTAAATGCCGTGCTACTATGCAGCTTCGTTCGCATAGTTTTTAAGCCCATGCAGCTTAGTTTTCAACGCAAAATCGAAGCAGCGAGCGGCAGGCAGCCAGTCACGCAGGGAATCGAACCCTTTTCAAACATCCAAATCGCCATAGCCTGAAAGGAGATAGGTTTCGTTCGCATGCTTTTGATTTTGAAAGAAGAAAAAACAGTGCCATAGCACTCAACTTACCTTATTCAAATAGAATGCCGACAACGATCGACTTGCTCCTATGTTTCTCGGCCCATGCACAAGGCTTGTTGTTTGGCAATCATGACCAAAAGAAAGCAGACGGACACCAGAGGGGGTTGCTGAGCCGATCTTCTCGTTCGTGATTTTGTGCTTAAATATTTGAGCCATATGCGGGCAAGCAGATGGCGGCGACAGCCAGTCAGGCAGGTATTCGAACTCTTTTCAAACTTCGAAGCGGCAAGAGCATGCTCAGTTCGCAAACTTTTCAACCCCGGCATAAACATGCAACTAAATGCCGTGCTACTATGCAGCTTCGTTCGCATAGTTTTTAAGCCCATGCAGCTTAGTTTTCAACGCAAAATCGAAGCAGCGAGCGGCAGGCAGCCAGTCACGCAGGGAATCGAACCCTTTTCAAACATCCAAATCGCCATAGCCTGAAAGGAGATAGGTTTCGTTCGCATGCTTTTGATTTTGAAAGAAGAAAAAACAGTGCCATTTTTTTTTTTTTTTTTTTTTTTTTTTTTTGATTTATTGTAAGTTTTTTTTTTTAACGAAAAACATAATGATATCCAAAGTGAGAAAAAAAAACACACGTAACACAATATATGTGATGCATGATCCGGTTTTAGTTCATCATCATGATGTATGACGTAGAATGGCGGATGGATTTTTGATTGATTTTCTTCTTTTGGTGTTCGAACACTTTGTTGTTGTTTTCTTTGGTTGTTGGGTTTTCCTGGATGAAACAGTTTGCATCACCAGCAGTTTTCCATCAGTTTTTTGTTTCAGTTTTAAAACATTTTAAAGTTAGTTTTCGCATGAAAAACATAAAAACAAAAGGAGGTTAAATATTATTTTTATAAGAAAAAAACCTGATGTGAAAAGATCTTTGCTAACTAGGATTCTATTTGAGGGTGTTTGGTCTCTTAGAGTTTCGTAAGTGGTTGCTGTGATTGTACAGATTATATGCAGTAATGCAAATTAACGGGAATCAATACAGAACTAAAATTAAAAAAAGAACACGAAAAACACAACACGAATTGAGACAAAAACTAAAAAAGAAAAACGAGTCGTACGCAGATAGCATGATACAAATTGGAATCGTATTTTTGAAAAGCATTTCATGAGTCCTCTTCTGTGATCTGTTCTAAAAACTGTTTGAATTTGGTCCGTATTTTCCAAAGGAGTTCGGGAAGGAGCTGAGATGGAGATGGAGGGTTGGATGCAAGGAGGGACGGTCGGGTTTCCAGTAGGGTTTTCCTGGTAATGGAGCACAATTTTGTAATTTTGAGATGCTGACTTTTTGGCTTTCCGGTTTCATTGAAGAGCATTGCTGATTTGGTTAATTTTGTTGTGATTTTTGTTTCCAGCATCAAAACTTTTTCCAATTTGATGATGAGTCTCCTGGTAAATGGGCAGTTATAGAAGAAATGGTGAGGGTGGTCTGGTCCAGTGTTGCATAATTGGCAGTGTGGTGAATTGCTGGTATTTGGGTGAATTGTTCTGGGGGTGATTTTTCTGGCAACAAAACTTCCCCACAGATATCCTGAGTGGGCTGTTCGCACAGCAATTTCTTTTTCCTGATTTGAAAAGAACCGTTTGTGGGGACTGTGGAGGAAAACTCTGTTCCAGGATGTTGGTGGAGTGTTGGAGTTTAGAGCGGGCAAGGGAAGGGGTGGTGCGTCAAGGAGGCGTAGATATAGTTGCTTGAAGGTTGTTTCGGTTAGTTGATCGCATGCAAGACTGTGTTTGGAAATAATTCTTAGGATAGTTGACCAGGTGCTGTTTGGTTGGGGTCGATGGGGCATAGAGTTGGAGTATAGATTTTTGTTGATGGTACAAATTTTGGAAGAAAGGTTATATTTAGCGTATTGCATCCAAAAGTCAGTTGAGGAGGGATGTTTCATCAGGTGTACCATTTGCCACAGGAGGGCAGCATCAACCTTGGATCGAATACAAGGGAAACTGATTCCACCATCTTCTGGTTTTCGGTATAATATTTGGCGATTAATTGATTCCATATTACTATTGTTCCACAAGAATTTAAAGATGCAGGAGGTTATACGATTCACATGTTTTCCTTTGGGGGCAATTATTCGTGATAAAAAGAGCACACGCGGAAGAATACACGAATTGATTATAAAAACTTTACCAAAAATTGACACACTTCTATAAGTATTTTGAATGCACAAACGATAAATATTGTCACACATTAGTTTCCAATTCTTTTTCATTACGCGATGATCGAAGGAGAAATTAATGCCAAGAATTTTTGAAGTAGTACATAGTGTAGCAGAAGGAAAAACAGACTTAAAGGTGGAAATAAGGTCAGGAGAGTTGGACATGATTTTGGTTTTAGTGGGGTTCATGTCCAGGCCAGAGTGAGAAGAGAATTGAGTGAGGATGCTTCTAACTCTGAAGATTGATTCAGAGTCAGTGAGAAATAGAACAACGTCATCGGCGTATTGGGATATCTTGATTTGTTGTTTTCCAAGTTTTAAGCCACGAATCAATGGATCATTGTTGATTTTTTGGGTAAGAGGCTCTGTTCCAAGTATAAAGAGCAGCATGCTTAGTGGGCAGCCTTGACGGATTCCTGAAGTAATAGGGATGGCTCCAGTTTTCTGACCATTTATCAGCAATCTGGAGTATATAGAGGTCAGAATAATTTCTAACCATGTTGTAAGTGAGGGCGGGAGTCCAATATGGTGGGCAAGAGATATTAAAAACTTATGCGATATCGAATCAAAGGCTTTTTTGAAGTCGATTTGTACAACAGCTAAAGGGTGAGCGATATCATTGGCGTATTGTAGTGCAGATTTAATGTTGAGGTGATTGTTGAATAGGTGTCGGTTTGGTAGGCCACATTGCTGTTCGTCGGAAATGTAGTTTTGAAGTAGGGGTTTCAATCTGTTGGCTATAACTGTAGCTAGGATCTTATAGTCAACGTTTAGAAGGGAAATGGGGCGCCAGTCCTTCACCGAACTGGGGTGGGAAGATTTGGGGAGAAGCTTTACAAAGGCTTGTCTTTGGGAGTTTGAGAGTTTCTTTTGCAGGTAAGCATTGTTGAATACTGAGGTTAAAACTGGTACAAGAGCCGGGAGGGAGACGTAGAAAGAGGCAGTAAGGCCATCGCTTCCAGGCGCGGCATGTTTATTAAGGGAGTTGATTGCTGTAGTAACTTCCTGTTTAGTGATTAGCGGCGAGGGCTGAAAGATATCGGAGTCGTGGTCTATTTTTGATACATCAGACAGATAAAGCGATAGGTTTGATGGTGTTACAGCTTGATTCCATAAGCCTACGTAGTATTGATGAAAGGTTTGACGGATTTGGCTAAAGTTTTCAGTGTAGGAGCCACTTTCTAGTGAGATGCTGTTTATGATTTGTTGCTTTTGTTTCTTTTGTTCGACTGCAAGCGAAGAGAGGGAGGGTTCCTCGTCATCGGGAGCAAGGAGTTCTCTGGACCTTATTACAGCTCCAGCATATACATTAGTCTGCAAAGTTTTAAGTGTTTGGCGTAGTTGCATGATTTGGGGGAAATCTCGTGAAGAAGAAAGAGAGTCGAGTTGCTTGAGAAGATTTGCTTTTTTAGATTTGAGTAAGAAGTTTTGCCTGGCGGATAAAAATTGGAGGTAGTGAGCAATGGATAGCTTGAAGGATTCCCACCAGGAGACAATGTCTTCATGTGGGGATTTTCTTTCTAGTAGCAAGGAAAATTTAGTTTTAAGGCAAACTAAATTGGAGGAGAAGTTAAAAAGAGAATCGTTTAGTTTCCAGTAAGTAGATCGTTTGGCGGCCGATAGATGGGCGTGTATGTTGATGACTGGGCACTTTGAATGGTCAGAAAAGGAAACTAAAGTCATTTCAGTATCCGAGATGTGTTGCAGGTCTTCGTCTGGAACATATATTCGATCTAAACGGGAAGCGGCGTTGTGACAGAAGAAAGTAAAGGAGGTTTTGTTTGGATGGCGAAAACGAAAAATATCTACCAAGTTATAGTCCTCGATTAATTTTGAGAGCATTATTTTGTCTTCAGTGTTCATTCGAAAGGGCCCAGTGCAGTCTTGAGAAGAAAGAACAAGGTTAAAATCTCCTAAGAGATAGAATTTGCTTGGATTTAGTTCCGAAAGATGCTCATAAAGGCTTGCAATACAATCAGTTCTTAGTTGCGTTGGGCGAGAAGTGAAACCAGATGGCAAATAAACATTTACAAATAAGTATTTGACACTATTAAGCTCAAAGGAAAGACTTTGTATTCTATTTGGGATGATTTGAAAAGACTCAAAATTACTGTCGGCAATGTTTAAGAGGTTTTTGTTGACAATAAAAGCAGTTCCTTGCTTGTAATTGGCATTAAAATTTGCTCTGCTGTTTTGAAAGTAGAGAAAACCATGTGTTGACGCCCAACGCTGTATGACGTCATAATCGCTATTGTGTATTTCTTGAAGGCAGAGAATTTGAAGCTGGTTTTGTAAGATAAAAAATGCCAACTGGGAAAGAGAAGATTGCAAGCCGTTTATGTTTAAAGAACCAACTTTGATAGCCGCCATTTGTCATTGAGAAACTTATTTCTTATATTTAGCTTTGTTCTGTCGTTTGTTTTGCGAGGGTCTGTTGTCAGATGACGCAGAACCTGAGCTTTTGTAGTGGCTCTTTCTTTTGCGGGCGCTGGTATTAAAAACTTCAAACTGCTGTTCACTTGGTGTAAGAGTGCCATCAGTCTCAGAACTTGACGTATCTGAGTAAGAGAGATCTTCTTTAACTTGGGAAAGAGAAGCTGGGGGAGGGTAATTGGTCACTTGAGACGAAATTTCCTGTATTTCATTTGATTCAGAGGTATCCGGCGGTGTTTCGTGTGTGTTAACGAGCAGTGGGTCATCCATAGTAACAGCGTTTTCGGTAGTGTGTGTGGAGCTAGAAGGTTTTTCATAGGTGTTGTTATGGGTGTGTTGAATCACAGTGGGGGTGGGGGTGTGTTGGGGAGTTTGCTGCATCTTTTCTTCAGATACAGCAGAAGATGAGGGGGGAGAGAAATTTAAGTCGTTTTTTGGTTTTCCTTGTTCAAGCTCACAGGAGGGGGGTGGCTGTTGGCATGAATGGCCGGCTGTTTGAGATAATGAAGAGGCTGTGACAGGCTTGGTGTTGGCAACAGTATTGGCATAACTTCGATGGTTTTGATTAACTGAGGTGCGAGGATGGTGTTGCATGCGAGATTGCGATGGTTTGACTGGGCAGTCGGGGGTTGTGTGATTTTTTGCTTTGCAGTAGCCACATCGAGAAAGATGCTCTTCTCCTTGTATCATGACTGTGACAAAACGGTTGTTTACTTTAATAGTGTCGGGGATGGCTGAGAGATTTGGATCTTTGAAATACAGATGAAGGTACGCATTCCTAAAGTTTGGAAAACGTTTATGGCGACCAAAATCATACTTTTCAAGTTTTCCCCAAGAACTAGTCAGAGTAAGCAGTTGTTGGTGGGAAATTGCAAAGGGCATAGGATACAGCGTAACCATATGAAGAGGTTTTTGGGGGGTGTTGACTGTAACTGTGACTGCAAAGCCTTGGATGGTATTTACAGAGCGAGGGTTTTGATAGTTTAAAAAGAAAGTTTCAATAAGTTTGGGGTCAGTATCTGGAATGAAGTTAAGAGTATAGATTTTGTTTTGATAGTTATGAATAGAAATACCAAACACAGAGTCTCTCAAGTAAGCAAAAGGGGCATCGTCCAAAAACAATTCAATAAAATCATTTTGATCAAACGGAAGAGAATCAGGCGGGGTAATTTTAACCAGAAAAGTATTGACTTCTTCCACAGTTAACATAGTGAAAAGCAAAAGAGTTTACTGGCAGTTACATTAAAACAACACAGCAACCACTTACCTGCTCATACAGTCAAACCCTTAGCCTGCTGACTAGTCAATCTGCCTCTAATCTACTGAAAATAACAAAAATCCCTAAAAATAACTCTTACGTCCCACAAACCTTTTTACTGTCTGCTTCAATAAAATCCCAAAAAACTCTTTCAAACGCTTTACTGCCAGTCAGTCGAGGCCATTGCACTCAACTTACCTTATTCAAATAGAATGCCGACAACGATCGACTTGCTGCTATGTTTCTCGGCCCATGCACAAGGCTTGTTGTTTGGCAATCATGACCAAAAGAAAGCAGACGGACACCAGAGGGGGTTGCTGAGCCGATCTTCTCGTTCGTGATTTTGTGCTTAAATATTTGAGCCATATGCGGGCAAGCAGATGGCGGCGACAGCCAGTCAGGCAGGTATTCGAACTCTTTTCAAACTTCGAAGCGGCAAGAGCATGCTCAGTTCGCAAACTTTTCAACCCCGGCATAAACATGCAACTAAATGCCGTGCTACTATGCAGCTTCGTTCGCATAGTTTTTAAGCCCATGCAGCTTAGTTTTCAACGCAAAATCGAAGCAGCGAGCGGCAGGCAGCCAGTCACGCAGGGAATCGAACCCTTTTCAAACATCCAAATCGCCATAGCCTGAAAGGAGATAGGTTTCGTTCGCATGCTTTTGATTTTGAAAGAAGAAAAAACAGTGCCATAGCACTCAACTTACCTTATTCAAATAGAATGCCGACAACGATCGACTTGCTCCTATGTTTCTCGGCCCATGCACAAGGCTTGTTGTTTGGCAATCATGACCAAAAGAAAGCAGACGGACACCAGAGGGGGTTGCTGAGCCGATCTTCTCGTTCGTGATTTTGTGCTTAAATATTTGAGCCATATGCGGGCAAGCAGATGGCGGCGACAGCCAGTCAGGCAGGTATTCGAACTCTTTTCAAACTTCGAAGCGGCAAGAGCATGCTCAGTTCGCAAACTTTTCAACCCCGGCATAAACATGCAACTAAATGCCGTGCTACTATGCAGCTTCGTTCGCATAGTTTTTAAGCCCATGCAGCTTAGTTTTCAACGCAAAATCGAAGCAGCGAGCGGCAGGCAGCCAGTCAGGCAGGGAATCGAACCCTTTTCAAACATCCAAATCGCCATAGCCTGAAAGGAGATAGGTTTCGTTCGCATGCTTTTGATTTTGAAAGAAGAAAAAACAGTGCCATAGCACTCAACTTACCTTATTCAAATAGAATGCCGACAACGATCGACTTGCTCCTATGTTTCTCGGCCCATGCACAAGGCTTGTTGTTTGGCAATCATGACCAAAAGAAAGCAGACGGACACCAGAGGGGGTTGCTGAGCCGATCTTCTCGTTCGTGATTTTGTGCTTAAATATTTGAGCCATATGCGGGCAAGCAGATGGCGGCGACAGCCAGTCAGGCAGGTATTCGAACTCTTTTCAAACTTCGAAGCGGCAAGAGCATGCTCAGTTCGCAAACTTTTCAACCCCGGCATAAACATGCAACTAAATGCCGTGCTACTATGCAGCTTCGTTCGCATAGTTTTTAAGCCCATGCAGCTTAGTTTTCAACGCAAAATCGAAGCAGCGAGCGGCAGGCAGCCAGTCACGCAGGGAATCGAACCCTTTTCAAACATCCAAATCGCCATAGCCTGAAAGGAGATAGGTTTCGTTCGCATGCTTTTGATTTTGAAAGAAGAAAAAACAGTGCCATAGCACTCAACTTACCTTATTCAAATAGAATGCCGACAACGATCGACTTGCTCCTATGTTTCTCGGCCCATGCACAAGGCTTGTTGTTTGGCAATCATGACCAAAAGAAAGCAGACGGACACCAGAGGGGGTTGCTGAGCCGATCTTCTCGTTCGTGATTTTGTGCTTAAATATTTGAGCCATATGCGGGCAAGCAGATGGCGGCGACAGCCAGTCAGGCAGGTATTCGAACTCTTTTCAAACTTCGAAGCGGCAAGAGCATGCTCAGTTCGCAAACTTTTCAACCCCGGCATAAACATGCAACTAAATGCCGTGCTACTATGCAGCTTCGTTCGCATAGTTTTTAAGCCCATGCAGCTTAGTTTTCAACGCAAAATCGAAGCAGCGAGCGGCAGGCAGCCAGTCACGCAGGGAATCGAACCCTTTTCAAACATCCAAATCGCCATAGCCTGAAAGGAGATAGGTTTCGTTCGCATGCTTTTGATTTTGAAAGAAGAAAAAACAGTGCCATAGCACTCAACTTACCTTATTCAAATAGAATGCCGACAACGATCGACTTGCTCCTATGTTTCTCGGCCCATGCACAAGGCTTGTTGTTTGGCAATCATGACCAAAAGAAAGCAGACGGACACCAGAGGGGGTTGCTGAGCCGATCTTCTCGTTCGTGATTTTGTGCTTAAATATTTGAGCCATATGCGGGCAAGCAGATGGCGGCGACAGCCAGTCAGGCAGGTATTCGAACTCTTTTCAAACTTCGAAGCGGCAAGAGCATGCTCAGTTCGCAAACTTTTCAACCCCGGCATAAACATGCAACTAAATGCCGTGCTACTATGCAGCTTCGTTCGCATAGTTTTTAAGCCCATGCAGCTTAGTTTTCAACGCAAAATCGAAGCAGCGAGCGGCAGGCAGCCAGTCACGCAGGGAATCGAACCCTTTTCAAACATCCAAATCGCCATAGCCTGAAAGGAGATAGGTTTCGTTCGCATGCTTTTGATTTTGAAAGAAGAAAAAACAGTGCCATAGCACTCAACTTACCTTATTCAAATAGAATGCCGACAACGATCGACTTGCTCCTATGTTTCTCGGCCCATGCACAAGGCTTGTTGTTTGGCAATCATGACCAAAAGAAAGCAGACGGACACCAGAGGGGGTTGCTGAGCCGATCTTCTCGTTCGTGATTTTGTGCTTAAATATTTGAGCCATATGCGGGCAAGCAGATGGCGGCGACAGCCAGTCAGGCAGGTATTCGAACTCTTTTCAAACTTCGAAGCGGCAAGAGCATGCTCAGTTCGCAAACTTTTCAACCCCGGCATAAACATGCAACTAAATGCCGTGCTACTATGCAGCTTCGTTCGCATAGTTTTTAAGCCCATGCAGCTTAGTTTTCAACGCAAAATCGAAGCAGCGAGCGGCAGGCAGCCAGTCACGCAGGGAATCGAACCCTTTTCAAACATCCAAATCGCCATAGCCTGAAAGGAGATAGGTTTCGTTCGCATGCTTTTGATTTTGAAAGAAGAAAAAACAGTGCCATAGCACTCAACTTACCTTATTCAAATAGAATGCCGACAACGATCGACTTGCTCCTATGTTTCTCGGCCCATGCACAAGGCTTGTTGTTTGGCAATCATGACCAAAAGAAAGCAGACGGACACCAGAGGGGGTTGCTGAGCCGATCTTCTCGTTCGTGATTTTGTGCTTAAATATTTGAGCCATATGCGGGCAAGCAGATGGCGGCGACAGCCAGTCAGGCAGGTATTCGAACTCTTTTCAAACTTCGAAGCGGCAAGAGCATGCTCAGTTCGCAAACTTTTCAACCCCGGCATAAACATGCAACTAAATGCCGTGCTACTATGCAGCTTCGTTCGCATAGTTTTTAAGCCCATGCAGCTTAGTTTTCAACGCAAAATCGAAGCAGCGAGCGGCAGGCAGCCAGTCACGCAGGGAATCGAACCCTTTTCAAACATCCAAATCGCCATAGCCTGAAAGGAGATAGGTTTCGTTCGCATGCTTTTGATTTTGAAAGAAGAAAAAACAGTGCCATAGCACTCAACTTACCTTATTCAAATAGAATGCCGACAACGATCGACTTGCTCCTATGTTTCTCGGCCCATGCACAAGGCTTGTTGTTTGGCAATCATGACCAAAAGAAAGCAGACGGACACCAGAGGGGGTTGCTGAGCCGATCTTCTCGTTCGTGATTTTGTGCTTAAATATTTGAGCCATATGCGGGCAAGCAGATGGCGGCGACAGCCAGTCAGGCAGGTATTCGAACTCTTTTCAAACTTCGAAGCGGCAAGAGCATGCTCAGTTCGCAAACTTTTCAACCCCGGCATAAACATGCAACTAAATGCCGTGCTACTATGCAGCTTCGTTCGCATAGTTTTTAAGCCCATGCAGCTTAGTTTTCAACGCAAAATCGAAGCAGCGAGCGGCGGGCAGCCAGTCACGCAGGGAATCGAACCCTTTTCAAACATCCAAATCGCCATAGCCTGAAAGGAGATAGGTTTCGTTCGCATGCTTTTGATTTTGAAAGAAGAAAAAACAGTGCCATAGCACTCAACTTACCTTATTCAAATAGAATGCCGACAACGATCGACTTGCTCCTATGTTTCTCGGCCCATGCACAAGGCTTGTTGTTTGGCAATCATGACCAAAAGAAAGCAGACGGACACCAGAGGGGGTTGCTGAGCCGATCTTCTCGTTCGTGATTTTGTGCTTAAATATTTGAGCCATATGCGGGCAAGCAGATGGCGGCGACAGCCAGTCAGGCAGGTATTCGAACTCTTTTCAAACTTCGAAGCGGCAAGAGCATGCTCAGTTCGCAAACTTTTCAACCCCGGCATAAACATGCAACTAAATGCCGTGCTACTATGCAGCTTCGTTCGCATAGTTTTTAAGCCCATGCAGCTTAGTTTTCAACGCAAAATCGAAGCAGCGAGCGGCAGGCAGCCAGTCAGGCAGGGAATCGAACCCTTTTCAAACATCCAAATCGCCATAGCCTGAAAGGAGATAGGTTTCGTTCGCATGCTTTTGATTTTGAAAGAAGAAAAAACAGTGCCATAGCACTCAACTTACCTTATTCAAATAGAATGCCGACAACGATCGACTTGCTCCTATGTTTCTCGGCCCATGCACAAGGCTTGTTGTTTGGCAATCATGACCAAAAGAAAGCAGACGGACACCAGAGGGGGTTGCTGAGCCGATCTTCTCGTTCGTGATTTTGTGCTTAAATATTTGAGCCATATGCGGGCAAGCAGATGGCGGCGACAGCCAGTCAGGCAGGTATTCGAACTCTTTTCAAACTTCGAAGCGGCAAGAGCATGCTCAGTTCGCAAACTTTTCAACCCCGGCATAAACATGCAACTAAATGCCGTGCTACTATGCAGCTTCGTTCGCATAGTTTTTAAGCCCATGCAGCTTAGTTTTCAACGCAAAATCGAAGCAGCGAGCGGCAGGCAGCCAGTCAGGCAGGGAATCGAACCCTTTTCAAACATCCAAATCGCCATAGCCTGAAAGGAGATAGGTTTCGTTCGCATGCTTTTGATTTTGAAAGAAGAAAAAACAGTGCCATAGCACTCAACTTACCTTATTCAAATAGAATGCCGACAACGATCGACTTGCTCCTATGTTTCTCGGCCCATGCACAAGGCTTGTTGTTTGGCAATCATGACCAAAAGAAAGCAGACGGACACCAGAGGGGGTTGCTGAGCCGATCTTCTCGTTCGTGATTTTGTGCTTAAATATTTGAGCCATATGCGGGCAAGCAGATGGCGGCGACAGCCAGTCAGGCAGGTATTCGAACTCTTTTCAAACTTCGAAGCGGCAAGAGCATGCTCAGTTCGCAAACTTTTCAACCCCGGCATAAACATGCAACTAAATGCCGTGCTACTATGCAGCTTCGTTCGCATAGTTTTTAAGCCCATGCAGCTTAGTTTTCAACGCAAAATCGAAGCAGCGAGCGGCAGGCAGCCAGTCACGCAGGGAATCGAACCCTTTTCAAACATCCAAATCGCCATAGCCTGAAAGGAGATAGGTTTCGTTCGCATGCTTTTGATTTTGAAAGAAGAAAAAACAGTGCCATAGCACTCAACTTACCTTATTCAAATAGAATGCCGACAACGATCGACTTGCTCCTATGTTTCTCGGCCCATGCACAAGGCTTGTTGTTTGGCAATCATGACCAAAAGAAAGCAGACGGACACCAGAGGGGGTTGCTGAGCCGATCTTCTCGTTCGTGATTTTGTGCTTAAATATTTGAGCCATATGCGGGCAAGCAGATGGCGGCGACAGCCAGTCAGGCAGGTATTCGAACTCTTTTCAAACTTCGAAGCGGCAAGAGCATGCTCAGTTCGCAAACTTTTCAACCCCGGCATAAACATGCAACTAAATGCCGTGCTACTATGCAGCTTCGTTCGCATAGTTTTTAAGCCCATGCAGCTTAGTTTTCAACGCAAAATCGAAGCAGCGAGCGGCAGCCAGTCAGGCAGGGAATCGAACCCTTTTCAAACATCCAAATCGCCATAGCCTGAAAGGAGATAGGTTTCGTTCGCATGCTTTTGATTTTGAAAGAAGAAAAAACAGTGCCATAGCACTCAACTTACCTTATTCAAATAGAATGCCGACAACGATCGACTTGCTCCTATGTTTCTCGGCCCATGCACAAGGCTTGTTGTTTGGCAATCATGACCAAAAGAAAGCAGACGGACACCAGAGGGGGTTGCTGAGCCGATCTTCTCGTTCGTGATTTTGTGCTTAAATATTTGAGCCATATGCGGGCAAGCAGATGGCGGCGACAGCCAGTCAGGCAGGTATTCGAACTCTTTTCAAACTTCGAAGCGGCAAGAGCATGCTCAGTTCGCAAACTTTTCAACCCCGGCATAAACATGCAACTAAATGCCGTGCTACTATGCAGCTTCGTTCGCATAGTTTTTAAGCCCATGCAGCTTAGTTTTCAACGCAAAATCGAAGCAGCGAGCGGCAGGCAGCCAGTCACGCAGGGAATCGAACCCTTTTCAAACATCCAAATCGCCATAGCCTGAAAGGAGATAGGTTTCGTTCGCATGCTTTTGATTTTGAAAGAAGAAAAAACAGTGCCATAGCACTCAACTTACCTTATTCAAATAGAATGCCGACAACGATCGACTTGCTCCTATGTTTCTCGGTCCATGCACAAGGCTTGTTGTTTGGCAATCATGACCAAAAGAAAGCAGACGGACACCAGAGGGGGTTGCTGAGCCGATCTTCTCGTTCGTGATTTTGTGCTTAAATATTTGAGCCATATGCGGGCAAGCAGATGGCGGCGACAGCCAGTCAGGCAGGTATTCGAACTCTTTTCAAACTTCGAAGCGGCAAGAGCATGCTCAGTTCGCAAACTTTTCAACCCCGGCATAAACATGCAACTAAATGCCGTGCTACTATGCAGCTTCGTTCGCATAGTTTTTAAGCCCATGCAGCTTAGTTTTCAACGCAAAATCGAAGCAGCGAGCGGCAGGCAGCCAGTCACGCAGGGAATCGAACCCTTTTCAAACATCCAAATCGCCATAGCCTGAAAGGAGATAGGTTTCGTTCGCATGCTTTTGATTTTGAAAGAAGAAAAAACAGTGCCATAGCACTCAACTTACCTTATTCAAATAGAATGCCGACAACGATCGACTTGCTCCTATGTTTCTCGGCCCATGCACAAGGCTTGTTGTTTGGCAATCATGACCAAAAGAAAGCAGACGGACACCAGAGGGGGTTGCTGAGCCGATCTTCTCGTTCGTGATTTTGTGCTTAAATATTTGAGCCATATGCGGGCAAGCAGATGGCGGCGACAGCCAGTCAGGCAGGTATTCGAACTCTTTTCAAACTTCGAAGCGGCAAGAGCATGCTCAGTTCGCAAACTTTTCAACCCCGGCATAAACATGCAACTAAATGCCGTGCTACTATGCAGCTTCGTTCGCATAGTTTTTAAGCCCATGCAGCTTAGTTTTCAACGCAAAATCGAAGCAGCGAGCGGCAGGCAGCCAGTCACGCAGGGAATCGAACCCTTTTCAAACATCCAAATCGCCATAGCCTGAAAGGAGATAGGTTTCGTTCGCATGCTTTTGATTTTGAAAGAAGAAAAAACAGTGCCATAGCACTCAACTTACCTTATTCAAATAGAATGCCGACAACGATCGACTTGCTCCTATGTTTCTCGGCCCATGCACAAGGCTTGTTGTTTGGCAATCATGACCAAAAGAAAGCAGACGGACACCAGAGGGGGTTGCTGAGCCG
Organism: Trididemnum miniatum; assembly: GCA_964006365.1. Lineage (NCBI taxonomy): Eukaryota > Metazoa > Chordata > Ascidiacea > Aplousobranchia > Didemnidae > Trididemnum > Trididemnum miniatum. Next base: position 5,305 of record CAXFYD010000006.1, on the reverse strand, counting down.
ATCTTCTCGTTCGTGATTTTGTGCTTAAATATTTGAGCCATATGCGGGCAAGCAGATGGCGGCGACAGCCAGTCAGGCAGGTATTCGAACTCTTTTCAAACTTCGAAGCGGCAAGAGCATGCTCAGTTCGCAAACTTTTCAACCCCGGCATAAACATGCAACTAAATGCCGTGCTACTATGCAGCTTCGTTCGCATAGTTTTTAAGCCCATGCAGCTTAGTTTTCAACGCAAAATCGAAGCAGCGAGCGGCAGCCAGTCAGGCAGGGAATCGAACTCTTTTCAAACATCCAAATCGCCATAGCCTGAAAGGAGATAGGTTTCGTTCGCATGCTTTTGATTTTGAAAGAAGAAAAAACAGTGCCATAGCACTCAACTTACCTTATTCAAATAGAATGCCGACAACGATCGACTTGCTCCTATGTTTCTCGGCCCATGCACAAGGCTTGTTGTTTGGCAATCATGACCAAAAGAAAGCAGACGGACACCAGAGGGGGTTGCTGAGCCGATCTTCTCGTTCGTGATTTTGTGCTTAAATATTTGAGCCATATGCGGGCAAGCAGATGGCGGCGACAGCCAGTCAGGCAGGTATTCGAACTCTTTTCAAACTTCGAAGCGGCAAGAGCATGCTCAGTTCGCAAACTTTTCAACCCCGGCATAAACATGCAACTAAATGCCGTGCTACTATGCAGCTTCGTTCGCATAGTTTTTAAGCCCATGCAGCTTAGTTTTCAACGCAAAATCGAAGCAGCGAGCGGCAGCCAGTCAGGCAGGGAATCGAACCCTTTTCAAACATCCAAATCGCCATAGCCTGAAAGGAGATAGGTTTCGTTCGCATGCTTTTGATTTTGAAAGAAGAAAAAACAGTGCCATAGCACTCAACTTACCTTATTCAAATAGAATGCCGACAACGATCGACTTGCTCCTATGTTTCTCGGCCCATGCACAAGGCTTGTTGTTTGGCAATCATGACCAAAAGAAAGCAGACGGACACCAGAGGGGGTTGCTGAGCCGATCTTCTCGTTCGTGATTTTGTGCTTAAATATTTGAGCCATATGCGGGCAAGCAGATGGCGGCGACAGCCAGTCAGGCAGGTATTCGAACTCTTTTCAAACTTCGAAGCGGCAAGAGCATGCTCAGTTCGCAAACTTTTCAACCCCGGCATAAACATGCAACTAAATGCCGTGCTACTATGCAGCTTCGTTCGCATAGTTTTTAAGCCCATGCAGCTTAGTTTTCAACGCAAAATCGAAGCAGCGAGCGGCAGCCAGTCAGGCAGGGAATCGAACCCTTTTCAAACATCCAAATCGCCATAGCCTGAAAGGAGATAGGTTTCGTTCGCATGCTTTTGATTTTGAAAGAAGAAAAAACAGTGCCATAGCACTCAACTTACCTTATTCAAATAGAATGCCGACAACGATCGACTTGCTCCTATGTTTCTCGGCCCATGCACAAGGCTTGTTGTTTGGCAATCATGACCAAAAGAAAGCAGACGGACACCAGAGGGGGTTGCTGAGCCGATCTTCTCGTTCGTGATTTTGTGCTTAAATATTTGAGCCATATGCGGGCAAGCAGATGGCGGCGACAGCCAGTCAGGCAGGTATTCGAACTCTTTTCAAACTTCGAAGCGGCAAGAGCATGCTCAGTTCGCAAACTTTTCAACCCCGGCATAAACATGCAACTAAATGCCGTGCTACTATGCAGCTTCGTTCGCATAGTTTTTAAGCCCATGCAGCTTAGTTTTCAACGCAAAATCGAAGCAGCGAGCGGCAGCCAGTCAGGCAGGGAATCGAACCCTTTTCAAACATCCAAATCGCCATAGCCTGAAAGGAGATAGGTTTCGTTCGCATGCTTTTGATTTTGAAAGAAGAAAAAACAGTGCCATAGCACTCAACTTACCTTATTCAAATAGAATGCCGACAACGATCGACTTGCTCCTATGTTTCTCGGCCCATGCACAAGGCTTGTTGTTTGGCAATCATGACCAAAAGAAAGCAGACGGACACCAGAGGGGGTTGCTGAGCCGATCTTCTCGTTCGTGATTTTGTGCTTAAATATTTGAGCCATATGCGGGCAAGCAGATGGCGGCGACAGCCAGTCAGGCAGGTATTCGAACTCTTTTCAAACTTCGAAGCGGCAAGAGCATGCTCAGTTCGCAAACTTTTCAACCCCGGCATAAACATGCAACTAAATGCCGTGCTACTATGCAGCTTCGTTCGCATAGTTTTTAAGCCCATGCAGCTTAGTTTTCAACGCAAAATCGAAGCAGCGAGCGGCAGGCAGCCAGTCACGCAGGGAATCGAACCCTTTTCAAACATCCAAATCGCCATAGCCTGAAAGGAGATAGGTTTCGTTCGCATGCTTTTGATTTTGAAAGAAGAAAAAACAGTGCCATAGCACTCAACTTACCTTATTCAAATAGAATGCCGACAACGATCGACTTGCTCCTATGTTTCTCGGCCCATGCACAAGGCTTGTTGTTTGGCAATCATGACCAAAAGAAAGCAGACGGACACCAGAGGGGGTTGCTGAGCCGATCTTCTCGTTCGTGATTTTGTGCTTAAATATTTGAGCCATATGCGGGCAAGCAGATGGCGGCGACAGCCAGTCAGGCAGGTATTCGAACTCTTTTCAAACTTCGAAGCGGCAAGAGCATGCTCAGTTCGCAAACTTTTCAACCCCGGCATAAACATGCAACTAAATGCCGTGCTACTATGCAGCTTCGTTCGCATAGTTTTTAAGCCCATGCAGCTTAGTTTTCAACGCAAAATCGAAGCAGCGAGCGGCAGCCAGTCAGGCAGGGAATCGAACCCTTTTCAAACATCCAAATCGCCATAGCCTGAAAGGAGATAGGTTTCGTTCGCATGCTTTTGATTTTGAAAGAAGAAAAAACAGTGCCATAGCACTCAACTTACCTTATTCAAATAGAATGCCGACAACGATCGACTTGCTCCTATGTTTCTCGGCCCATGCACAAGGCTTGTTGTTTGGCAATCATGACCAAAAGAAAGCAGACGGACACCAGAGGGGGTTGCTGAGCCGATCTTCTCGTTCGTGATTTTGTGCTTAAATATTTGAGCCATATGCGGGCAAGCAGATGGCGGCGACAGCCAGTCAGGCAGGTATTCGAACTCTTTTCAAACTTCGAAGCGGCAAGAGCATGCTCAGTTCGCAAACTTTTCAACCCCGGCATAAACATGCAACTAAATGCCGTGCTACTATGCAGCTTCGTTCGCATAGTTTTTAAGCCCATGCAGCTTAGTTTTCAACGCAAAATCGAAGCAGCGAGCGGCAGCCAGTCAGGCAGGGAATCGAACCCTTTTCAAACATCCAAATCGCCATAGCCTGAAAGGAGATAGGTTTCGTTCGCATGCTTTTGATTTTGAAAGAAGAAAAAACAGTGCCATAGCACTCAACTTACCTTATTCAAATAGAATGCCGACAACGATCGACTTGCTCCTATGTTTCTCGGCCCATGCACAAGGCTTGTTGTTTGGCAATCATGACCAAAAGAAAGCAGACGGACACCAGAGGGGGTTGCTGAGCCGATCTTCTCGTTCGTGATTTTGTGCTTAAATATTTGAGCCATATGCGGGCAAGCAGATGGCGGCGACAGCCAGTCAGGCAGGTATTCGAACTCTTTTCAAACTTCGAAGCGGCAAGAGCATGCTCAGTTCGCAAACTTTTCAACCCGGCATAAACATGCAACTAAATGCCGTGCTACTATGCAGCTTCGTTCGCATAGTTTTTAAGCCCATGCAGCTTAGTTTTCAACGCAAAATCGAAGCAGCGAGCGGCAGCCAGTCAGGCAGGGAATCGAACCCTTTTCAAACATCCAAATCGCCATAGCCTGAAAGGAGATAGGTTTCGTTCGCATGCTTTTGATTTTGAAAGAAGAAAAAACAGTGCCATAGCACTCAACTTACCTTATTCAAATAGAATGCCGACAACGATCGACTTGCTCCTATGTTTCTCGGCCCATGCACAAGGCTTGTTGTTTGGCAATCATGACCAAAAGAAAGCAGACGGACACCAGAGGGGGTTGCTGAGCCGATCTTCTCGTTCGTGATTTTGTGCTTAAATATTTGAGCCATATGCGGGCAAGCAGATGGCGGCGACAGCCAGTCAGGCAGGTATTCGAACTCTTTTCAAACTTCGAAGCGGCAAGAGCATGCTCAGTTCGCAAACTTTTCAACCCCGGCATAAACATGCAACTAAATGCCGTGCTACTATGCAGCTTCGTTCGCATAGTTTTTAAGCCCATGCAGCTTAGTTTTCAACGCAAAATCGAAGCAGCGAGCGGCAGCCAGTCAGGCAGGGAATCGAACCCTTTTCAAACATCCAAATCGCCATAGCCTGAAAGGAGATAGGTTTCGTTCGCATGCTTTTGATTTTGAAAGAAGAAAAAACAGTGCCATAGCACTCAACTTACCTTATTCAAATAGAATGCCGACAACGATCGACTTGCTCCTATGTTTCTCGGCCCATGCACAAGGCTTGTTGTTTGGCAATCATGACCAAAAGAAAGCAGACGGACACCAGAGGGGGTTGCTGAGCCGATCTTCTCGTTCGTGATTTTGTGCTTAAATATTTGAGCCATATGCGGGCAAGCAGATGGCGGCGACAGCCAGTCAGGCAGGTATTCGAACTCTTTTCAAACTTCGAAGCGGCAAGAGCATGCTCAGTTCGCAAACTTTTCAACCCCGGCATAAACATGCAACTAAATGCCGTGCTACTATGCAGCTTCGTTCGCATAGTTTTTAAGCCCATGCAGCTTAGTTTTCAACGCAAAATCGAAGCAGCGAGCGGCAGCCAGTCAGGCAGGGAATCGAACCCTTTTCAAACATCCAAATCGCCATAGCCTGAAAGGAGATAGGTTTCGTTCGCATGCTTTTGATTTTGAAAGAAGAAAAAACAGTGCCATAGCACTCAACTTACCTTATTCAAATAGAATGCCGACAACGATCGACTTGCTCCTATGTTTCTCGGTCCATGCACAAGGCTTGTTGTTTGGCAATCATGACCAAAAGAAAGCAGACGGACACCAGAGGGGGTTGCTGAGCCGATCTTCTCGTTCGTGATTTTGTGCTTAAATATTTGAGCCATATGCGGGCAAGCAGGTGGCGGCGACAGCCAGTCAGGCAGGTATTCGAACTCTTTTCAAACTTCGAAGCGGCAAGAGCATGCTCAGTTCGCAAACTTTTCAACCCCGGCATAAACATGCAACTAAATGCCGTGCTACTATGCAGCTTCGTTCGCATAGTTTTTAAGCCCATGCAGCTTAGTTTTCAACGCAAAATCGAAGCA
>CAXFYD010000005.1:0-16369 GCA_964006365.1 Trididemnum miniatum | reverse complement strand
ATCAAGCCCTAAATCCCCCCACCGCTGAAACAGCTTCGAATTACTACATTGAACCAAATGCTGAAGTTATAGCGGCAGAACTATTGCCGACGGATAGCCAGCGAGTGAGGTTGCTGGTCAAAGGCCTGATGGTAAACAGCAACTATGTGCTGACTGTGTCTAATGTGATTTCTTGGTTGAATGCGCCCTTAGATCCAGAGAAGAACACTGCTAGTTTTCATACTGGTCATAACAAATCTGTAGGCATTCGAGCAGCTATGCTGTAATCGGCTTCAATTTGCGTTTTTTAGTCTTGCGTTTTTTGTCTTGCTAGGGAAGATTGTCTGAAATCATTGCCCTGTCTTGGTTTATGCTACAGACTTTGCTGTGGCAAAAAGCGCAAGTCCAGACCTTACCAATCTGTAGGCATTTAAGCCGTTATACGGAAAAAGACCACACCGGATTGTCGGTTTACTAACAATCCGGTGCAAATGGAACCCTGAATTATGAATACAATGCTAGAAAAGATCGAAGGAGCACAATCTGAGGCAGAGATGTGCATCCTTTTGGGACAATACCTTGGCTTAAAAGAATCGGTTCCCTTAACTATATTGAAGCGCGTAACAGAAGATGATATTTTTGCATATCGTCTCATGACAGCCCGAAATCATCCCTCTATGCTAGAGGTTTTATTCAACGATCCACACAATCGGGACTACGAGCTTGATGAAGATAGTCCCGACCTGCAAAAGCAGCTTTTCCAAGACAAACGCAATGAAGCCTACCAAAAGACCGATGTCTCAGTTCCTAAGACAGATGGAGCCAGGGACACAACGGACGCAAAAGGCTCTGCAGCGATCGCCGCACCCCCTGGCGTCCCAGATCGTAGCAACATGGAACTGATGAGCAAGGCTACAAAGGCTCTGTTTGCCTGGGGAAAAACCGGCTTCCAGCGTGCTGACGAAGCAACGATCGAACGACGCTGGGCTGCCTGCCAAGCATGTGAGTTCCTGACCGACCCGCCACAAACAATGATGTATCAGGGCATCAAGCTGCTAGCGGGTAAAGAAACCAAGATTTGTAGCGCTTGCGGGTGCGCCGCCAACAAGAAGGTGATGCTGCCAACGGAAAAATGCCCCAAACAAGACCCAGAAAACCCAGAACTGTCACGCTGGGGAGAACCGTGGATAGTAACCAAACACTAAACTCAGATCTTGCACCAAAAAAAGTTGATATGATTATTGGGACTTAGACAAAAATAAGAAATCCTATAGCAATCCTAAATCATTTGTAAAATATTTGGTCCTGTCAGCCTCCCCGTAGCAACGGTCAAATCCTTAGCCTGTAAGGAGGCTGGAAGGACCAAGACAAAAAAAATTTACAACTCAGATAGGATTGCTATACATATTCAATTATTTCCAAAAATACGATAATGATTATCTTTATAATAAGCCAATTTGCCAAATCTTGGGATAGCAATAGGAAATCAGCGATCGGTAATGGGCTTGCCCTTCTGCTTTGAAAGGGCTACCAGCAATCAACTTTTGAAGAAAATAGCCAGAGAGTACGGAAAACCGAACTCCATCGCTAATTGTCATCATATTCACTATTTCGTTACATTAGCACTCGGAAAGTGAGAGTGCTAACTAGCGCGGAAGACTCGCACGGAAAAACATTGAGTGTAACACAATCTCATGTGAGTAATCTGGAGGATTTCCTATGGCAGCGATTACCATTAATGTTTCGACAGTAAAACCCCTAGGAGAGCGGGTATTTGTCAAAGTCAGCCCCAGTGAAGAAAAAACCGCTGGGGGTATTCTCTTACCGGACACAGCCAAAGAGAAACCACAAGTAGGAGAAGTGGTGGCAGTAGGACCAGGTAAGCGGAATGACGACGGCAGTTACTCAGAATTAGAAGTGAAAGTTGGAGATCAGGTTCTTTACTCCAAGTACGCTGGCACTGACATCAAGTTAGGGGGCAACGACTACGTTCTCTTATCGGAGAAAGACATTCTCGCCGCAGTTGCCTAATTATTAAACCCTTTCTGTCAAAGAGCCTTTGTTAATTCACAAGTTGAGTAAGAGACAGACCTATGGCCAAATCCATTATTTACAACGATGAAGCTCGTCGTGCTTTAGAAAAAGGTATCGACCTATTGACTGAATGCGTAGCCGTCACCCTCGGTCCCAAGGGACGGAACGTAGTACTAGAAAAGAAATTTGGCGCACCCCAAATAGTTAACGACGGTGTCACCATCGCCAAAGAAATCGAACTGGAAGAACACATCGAAAACACCGGTGTTTCCTTAATTCGTCAAGCGGCATCGAAAACTAATGACGTAGCTGGAGACGGTACCACCACTGCTACGGTTCTGGCTCACGCTATCGTTAAAGAAGGATTGCGTAACGTTGCAGCAGGAGCTAACCCCATTGCCCTCAAGCGAGGAATCGATAAAGCCACGGAATTCTTAGTGGAAAAAATCGCCAATCGCGCCCAGCAAATTGAAGACTCCAAGGCGATCGCTCAGGTGGGTTCCATTTCTGCAGGCAATGATGAAGAAGTGGGCAACATGATTGCGGCTGCCATGGATAAGGTGGGTAAGGAAGGGGTTATTTCCCTAGAAGAAGGGAAGTCCATGACCACCGAACTGGAAATCACTGAAGGGATGCGCTTTGACAAGGGTTATATCTCCCCCTACTTCGTCACCGACACCGAGCGCATGGAAGCGGTCTTGGACGAGCCTTATATCTTGATTACCGATAAGAAAATCACTCTGGTACAAGACTTAGTACCGGTGCTGGAGCAAGTAGCAAGACAAGGCAAGCCATTAGTAATTATTGCCGAGGATATTGAGAAGGAAGCCCTGGCCACTCTAGTGGTTAACCGTCTGCGGGGCGTACTCACCGTAGCTGCTATTAAAGCTCCTGGTTTGGGCGATCGCCGCAAAGCGATGTTAGAAGATATCGCCGTTCTTACTGGCGGGAAGGTAATCACTGAAGACGCTGGTTTGAAACTAGAGAGCGCCAAACTGGATCTTCTGGGTCAAGCTCGTCGCATCACTATCACTAAGGACAACACCACCATTGTTGCGCAAGGCAATGAAGTAGGAGTTCAAGCTCGCTGCGACCAAATTCGCCGTCAGATCGAAGAAACCGAATCTTCCTACGACCAAGAAAAACTGGAAGAGCGTCTAGCTAAATTATCTGGTGGTGTGGCTGTAGTTAAAGTGGGTGCAGCCACGGAAACAGAAATGAAAGACCGCAAGTTGCGCCTGGAAGATGCCATTAACGCTACTAAAGCAGCAGTAGAAGAAGGTATCGTTCCCGGTGGCGGCACTACCCTGGCTCACCTCGCTCCAGAACTAGAAGACTGGGCCGGGGGCAACCTCAGGGATGAAGGTTTGACTGGAGCAACGATCGTTGCTCGCGCTTTGACTGCTCCTCTCAAGCGTATTGCTGAGAATGCAGGAAAAAATGGTGCTGTAATTGCCGAACTCGTGCGGGAAAAGGAATTCAATGTGGGCTACGATGCTGCCAATGACAATTTTATCGATATGTTTGAAGCAGGTATTGTGGATCCAGCAAAAGTAACTCGTTCTGCTCTGCAAAATGCTGCTTCCATCGCTGGCATGGTACTGACTACAGAGTGTATTGTGGTGGATAAGCCAGAAAAAGAAAAAGCACCTGCTGGCCCCGCCGGCGGCGACTTTGACTATTAAAAACTGCGGCGATCGAGCAATTGCCATCCGGTGTGATTAAAAGTAGTTGATAGAGTTTCCGCCGTAGGGTGGGCATTGCCCACCACAGGATCTATCGCTGCGCTCAAAAGACTGCTTTTGAGTCTCCTGACGGACTGCAGTTTCAATATTCTGAACAAAACTAGATCCTTTACCCAACTGGTTTTGACAGCACCCATTGCCATCTAAAACCAGCGGGACAAATTATCTGTCCCGCTGGTTTTGTATAGTCAACTGCTAGACATAAATTAGCCAACAGATTATATCAAGATGTTGGTTTTGCTTCTCGCTTTTATCGGGCAATCTCTGAAGAGAAGCTATATAAATAGAAAGGAAAATGGAAGCGATCGCTATTCCCACAGAATTCAGAGTAACTTCAGAACAATTCGACCAACTAGCATCTATCGAACAACTAACGCGATTAGGGTTAACTAAAACTGGAGAATTAATTATCATGAATCCTAGGGATTAAAAAAATCAACGATATGAAGACTTACAGGCCAAGATGCAAGAGTATTTGAATAATGGAGTAAAACTTGGTTAGTTAATAGAACCATCGGGGAAAACAGTAGAAATAGATCGATCGCAGCAGCAAGTAGAGATTTTCAACCATCCTCAAACTCTATCGGGAGAAGATGTTTTACCTGGATTTACTTTAGATTTAAGTGAGATTTTTTAAATCTATATATCTTGTATAGGGAACCTCGTTTTAAACGATAACAATTTTTTCAAGGATATTGCAATTAACGGTTAGCCACAAAAACTCATGAGTTTAAGATACGCTATAGAAGAAGAAAGAAAAGCCCTCGGACTTTCACCAAACGAATTTGGTGAGGTAGTATACTATAGTGTAATTAGAGATTTGTTTATACTGCTGATATATTTGGGGGGCGATCGCTTGTTGAATAAAACTATAAAATACGATCGAAGTCTCCCTTAGATCGGTGGGTTTAGGTTTAAAAATTTACAAAGCAGAAATTGGCATTTTTACCAGTTTGAAAGATTTTGCGTCCTCGTTGTTAAATTGTCATGATTTCTTAACAAAAATCAATTTTCTTCTCCCGGCTCTGAAATTTCCTCAAGAGATAGATTGCGGTAACTTTCCTGCAAAGTTTGATGTTTTTGGCGACGAGAACTGCGACGATATTTCTTAACCTCCAATCTCGGTTCGTATTTACGCTCACCGGAACCTTTAATTTTTAGCTTTAGATTCGCTTCTTCATCCGGTCTTTGTTGGATTGTTTCAACCCGCGCCATGGCCATTTCCAAAAATCGCAAATAATGGTCGTAACGTTCCCAATCTCCCCTTACCGAACAGTTCGGTTCGTCCCGATGAAGACAATTGCTAAATTGGCAATTACCTCCAGCCAATCTTTTTCTTGCTTCTGGAAAATACAAAGCTAAATTAGCAGGGTCCAAATCTAAATCCGGTTGATTGAACCCTGGACTGTCAGCGAGTAAACCGCTGCCGGGAAGTTCAAATAGTTCTACGTGACGAGTAGTATGACGACCTCGCTGCAGTTTTCCCGATACTTTTCCCACTCGTACATTAGCATTAGGAATCAATCTATCTATCAGACTGGATTTTCCTACTCCAGAAGGACCAGCAACTACGGTAATTTTTTGCTCCAGATGGGACATTACTTCCCGGATTCCTTTCTGGGTAGCCACGCTAATAAATAAGGGATTGTAACCCCAATTATACAGGCGATCGCGCCACTTTTGCTCTTCACTAGAACTAACCAAATCGCTTTTATTCAAGCACAAACACAACTCAATGCCAGTAGATTCAGCTTTAACTAAAAATTTGCTCAATTGCCAAGCATCTAAAGTTGGTTCTTCCAGAGCGAAAACTAGCAAAATTTGGTCCGTATTAGCACATTGAGGACGTTCTAGTTGATTTTTGCGCGGTAGTACTCGAGCGATCGCCCCCCGACCATCTGTTAGATCCACGGATTCAACCAGAACGCGATCGCCCACCATTATCTTTTGACCGATTTTCTTCAGGCGCGATCGGCGAGTACAAAGAAGAGATGGGCAATTAGCAATAGGGTCTTGTTGCAATTCCCCATTTACTATTTTTCGTAAAAATCGCACTTGATAAAAATTTGCCTGCACTGCTACTACTGTGCCCACTAATTCCCAAACATCCGTCTCAGAAACTGCAGCAGAATCCTTCACCAGAACCTCACGGAAGAATGGAAGTCATAATCTTTTAGTTTGTGGCCAAAATTTGACCCAGAAGTTTTAATCATTAGCTTTCCCAGGATAAAAGCTCATATCCAAAATCTCCTTTAAACTATAACAACAATCTTCAGGAAAAGTTTCCTCCGATAAATCTGTTTCTCCCATTGCTAAATCCCGACCATTTTCATATGCTACTGCTACAGCTTCTTCAAGATAAGACTTGAGACTGGGATTATCCTTTAATAATCTTAAACTATCGCGGCGCTGAACCCGAATAGTTGCCAACCAACTGCGACTGCGGCATTGGGGTTGGTACTCCCATTTTAACAAATGTCCAATTAATATACTCAAACGATTTCTCAGTTCCTGACCTTGTTGTTTTCCCAAGGATTCAATTTCTTCAATAAGATTAAATAAGTCCAACTCACTCCACCGATTATTGCGTAGTAACAATGCTTGTTTCTGGGTCCAAGCATGAAAGTCTGTATCGTAGAGCTTGGCTGTTGGTTCCACTTTCCTGGTATTAGTTTTTTGTATATACATTAGCTTGTTTCCATAGATGTTGCTAAATTTGTGACGATACAAAGAGATATTTACGCTTTGCAAGAAATTACGAATGTTTTAAATATTTACACTTAGTTTATTCCATCGTAGGTTGGGTTGAGGTCACGAAACCCTTCGGCGACCCTCTGGGCAGGCCCAACAGTCAGTAAGTTAACGTTGGGTTTCGCTATCGCTCTACCCAACCTACAATTGCTTATAACACTATTGTATCTGTAGCAACCATTTTCATATTTGATATTACATCATTTTCATTTTATAGCTAACTCACCCTGGTCAATGATAGAATTAAAAGATAAAAGATTAAAGAAAACTCTAAATGCTTTGAAAGGCAATAAAATAATTGTAGTAATTGATGAGACAGGAGATAGAAAAAAGGGAAAAAAACTGATTATGTGGCAAGACAATAAGAAAAATTAAAAGAAGGAGAGAAATACAAAACTAAAATTGAATACTACCAATCAATTTAAACTTTTTTCCCTTTCTGGTTAATCCCACTTATTTATTGTTAATTGAACTCAGAGAATGACAGAAGAGGGATAGATATATAGCAATCAGGAATGATATGTGAGAAAAGCATATTTCCGACCCTACCGGCACAATCGGTACTTTACGAAATTTTTTGTCCATGGCCAAGTGAATGCGATCGCCAGCTCAAATAAATGCGATCGCCAGCTCAAATAAATGCGATCGCCAGCTCAAATAAATGCGATCGCCAGCTCAAATAAATGCGATCGCCAGCTCAAATAAATGCGATCGCCAGCTCAAATAAATGCGATCGCCAATTCAAATAAATGCGATCGCCAATTCAAATAAATGCGATCGCCAATTCAAATAAATGCGATCGCCAATTCAAATAAATGCGATCGCCAATTCAAATAAATGCGATCGCCAATTCAAATAAATGCGATCGCCAATTCAAATAAATGCGATCGCTGCAGGCTCACTTTTGAAAACAGATGATAATCAAAGATATTTTATAAGAAAGAGCCATACATTTTTAGTTTTTGAAAAAAGAACTTTTCTTGACTAATTGTCCACTCAAACAACCATTTAACTATCCTAAAATTTTGGCAAATATTCCAATACTTGCGTAACATTTCTTTTCCTTGTAACCACACATCTTCAATTGGGTTTTGTTCTGGAGCATTTGGAGCTAACCTAATACATCTTATTAACCATTCTTCTTCTGTTTTTCCTTGATTAAGTTTCTCTAAATATTCTCTGAATTCTTTACTATGATGATATGAAGCTCCATCCCAGATAATTAATATTTGTTTTTTTCTATTTTCCTCTATCAAATAGTTTACAAATTTTATTGTATTCTCTGTATTTCCCTGTGGATATCCTTTTACAATTACTTTGCCCGTTCGGTAATTCATTGCTCCATAATAAGTTTGTCTTTTTTTCTCATTTTTAATTGGTATTTCAATTCTACTATCTGTTTTTCCCCACACATACCCGCAAATATCACCCCAGATTAAATGGCATTCATCCAAGAAAAATATGAGCAATTTTTCTGATTCAATTTCCTTTCTATGTTTTTCTAAAAGCTCTTCAATCTCTTTTTTTTTTGCTGTTATTTCTTCTGGTTTTTTATCAGGATTCTTCTTCTGTGATTTTTTCCAAGAAACCCCTGCTTCATGAAACAGCTGATAGTAGCTAGATTTGGCAGCAAATGTCACTCCAAAATTTTCAGCAACATAATATTCTAGTTCGTTTAGATTCCAGGTTTTATTATTTTTTAACCAGGTGATAACTTTTGTTTTTTCGGATGGACTTAAATATCCTTGTGAGCCTTTATGAGCTAGCTTAATACCCTCCACTCCATTCATTATAAATGCTTGTTTCCATTTGCTTATGAATCCAGAGCATACTTTCAACACTTTCATGATTTTTCTATGTGGATAACCTCGCAAGGTCATGCTTACTGCTAGTGCTCGTTTCAATTCTCTTGAGTCAGGATTGGACTCAATAAAGGCATCTAATTCTTCCATCAAGCGTACAATTCACTACTATCTCAGTTTCTCACATATCATTCCTGATTGCTATAGCAGTTAACGCTATATTTGGCAATCTGGGGAGATAATTGGTTGGTATGGGGATAAGTATTTATTTAGAGGAATTAGCTTGAGCAAATGACTTAAACAGTTAAACTACAATGTAAAAGGTATTCTGTCAAGCTCGCGACCACTCTATTTCTGTTTTCAACTGTTCCCAATACACTGGGTAAACAAAAATTGGGTGTGTTCTTTCATTAGAAGACGCGAGTTTTTTCGTAGGGTGGGCATTGCCCACCACACCATCTATCGCCTCCGTCAAAAGCAGTATCAATAGTCTCCTGACGGACTGCAGTTACAATATTCTGAAAAAACTTTCTCTTTTACCCAACTGGTTTTGACCGCACCCACAAAAATTTGACCTGTTTGTTGAATTATATCGTTAGAGAAAATGTAGGCTAGCACCCTCCTAGGGTTAGTGGTGTTGGGTTTCGTGGGTCAACCCAACCTACAGTTGCTTTCTGAGGCTCAGGTCAGTCAACTTGATGCTCTCATGGAAGTCTATCGACAGGGTTTAGTTCGCAAGGCTAAAGCTTTGAAAGTTGCTGTCAGTCGCGGTTTAAAACCCGATCTAGATCGGTAGTCATGAGCAATTATATTCCAGTAGAGTTACTTTCATCGGATTCGTTGTACGGCTCGCGATCGCTGTGGTTACTGTTTAAGTCCTCAACATTTGGTTATGGCTCGTCTAGAGATTGAGCATATTGTACCTCTATCCAAAGGCGGTAGCAATAAAGAATCTAACTTGTGGCTAGCTTGTCCTATTTGCAATCGTCACAAAAGTGATAAAACAACAGGAATCGATCCTGAAACTGGAGAGATAGTATTACTTTTTAACCCACGCACTCAAGTTTGGTCCGAGCATTTTCGATGGAGTAAAGATGGCATATATATTATTGGCAAAACACCAATAGGTAGGGCTACAGTAAAAGTTTTACAACTCAGTGACGATCCAGACGCTTTAATAGTTCGGAGTTATTGGGTGATGGCAGGTTGGCATCCTCCTGAAGATTAGCGTTTTTCAGGTTGGTATTTATAATTAAGTACAGCCGTTTTTTGACCGCTTTCGTTAACCACAAATTGAATTCCTTTCATTGGCAATATATAATTAGTTAGTATTGGGATAAGTTTTCATTTATTTTGGCTTAGATATCAGTTGATAGTGGATAGTTGATAGTTAATCAAGCAACAAAATTTCTTTGTGATTCTATAAATCTTTTCTCTTTTTTACCCAGATCTTCTAGTTCTTCAATTAAGTTGGAAAGTCCAGGTCAGACAAGTGACCGTTTCCCAGTAATAAAGTTGTTGGTTGCAACCAAAGATAATAGTCGCGATCGCATAAGGTTAAAGTATAGCAGTTAACGCTATATTTGGCAATCTGGGGAGATAATTGGTTGGTATGGGGATACGTATTTATTGAGAGGAATTAGCTTGAGCAAATGACTTAAACAGTTAAACTACAATGCAATATTATGTCCGGCAGCATTGTCATTGTAAATTATACATCAGCAATTTAATTTACATTGCCCCCTCCCCCCCTGTTTCCCCCCCACTGGGGGGGACCAAGGGGGGGGAGGGAACTTTGAGGAATTTTCCCCCAATGTTGGGGGTTAGGGGGCTAGACAAATTATAGGTACGATCTAAACGGACATGATATAAAAGGTATTCTGTCAAGCTCGCTCCGACTCTATTTCGGTTTTCAACTGTTCCCAAGACACTATTCTCAAAGTCCCCCTTTGATAAGGGGGATTTAGGGGGATAGTGCTTGTAGCAAACACGATCGTCTTTCATATTACAACAATTGATGAATCTCGTGTTGGGTTTCGTTGCCTCAACCCAACCTACAGTTGCTGGGTAAACAAAAATTTGACCTGTTTGTTGAATTATATCGTTAGAGAAGATGTAGGTTAGTACTTTCTTAGGGTTAGTGGTGTTGGGTTTCGTTGCCTCAACCCAACCTACAGTTGCTAAAATGGTTAGAGAGATGTAGGTAATAGTTTGGGGTTAGAAACCGGGTTTCTTTCCAAAATTTTAGCATTAATCCTTAAAATAATAGGAGAAACCCGGTTTCTGGGCTGAAATCATTCAACAACCAACAACAAATAACCAACAACAAACAACCAACAACAAATCAACCAACTTTACGAACAATTATTTGTTCGCTTTCGTGCAAAACTTCCGCCTTATCTTCCAAGGAATAAAGGAAAGGTAAAACTGAATTAGATGGGTTATAATATTTAAAACAAAATATGCCTCCTACCTTCAACAACTTCCAAGCGAGAGCAGCTTTTTGTTGCAGCCACTCAGCTACATCTGCCCCTTCATAAACCTGAACTAAATCGTAAGCTTCTCCTTCCAGAGATGGAAGCAGTTTATGAGGCTTTCCTTGGAAAAACTCTACCTTATTATTAGCTCCGGTTTTGACAATATTGACTTTAAATTGCTCCTCACAGTTTCTAGCCACACAAGTCAATTGTGCTTGTTGGTGAGTGAGAACATTATCTAGCAACCAACAAGCAAATATACCTGGGGACTTGCCAACTTCTAGGGCTCGCACTCCAGCACCACCTTGTAGGGGTTGGAAATGTTCCTGGAAAATGGGAATGTAATGAGCAAAACCACCGTATTTAAATTGGTAATCTCTTTCGATACAGAGTTCCCATCCGCTCAAAGCACTTGCCTTTTGAAAGCGAATATTAGCTTCCTTTAAATCTCCTTTGACTGCCAATGCTTTGCCCAAACTAGCATAGGCCCAAGGATATTGTCCCACGGAGTTAATCACGGCGCGACAGGTCACAATAGTTTCATCCCACCTTTCTTGCTTAACTAAAGCAGAGATGAGTGGACGATAATACCAAGTAGCATTGGGTTTAAGTTTAATGGCTTGACTCAAGGCAGCGATCGCCCCTTCACAATTACTTTGTTCCAGTTGCAATTTCCCCAGTAAATAATAAGCCCTCCCCTCTTTTGGCTGCTTTTCGGTAATTCGTTGGTAGCAACCAATAGCCCTTGCCCAATCTTGGCGCTGGCTGAAGATTTCCGCTAGATTGTAATAAGGCCGGACGAACTGAGAATCTTGTCGCACGGCTCGCTTGTAGCAAACCATGGCCTTGTCTAAATCCCCTCGTTGCTGAAAAGCTTTACCCAAGTCAAAGTGTCCTTGAGGGGTTGCTTTATCCGGCCTCATGTTCAATGCCCGCCACCAGGATGCTATTTCCTCTTCTTTATTTCCCAGGTAGCCATGAATTTGAGCTAAATACCAATTGGCCTTTAGTTGCTTTGGCTTTAGTTCTAGAGAAACCTTGCAAGAGGCGATGGCCCGCTGAAACTCCTGCTGACGAGCGTATAGTTGTGCCAAGTCTCCGTAGACAGCTGGCTTACTTGGGTCATCCTCCAAAGCTCTTGAGTGCCACTCAATGGCCTGGTCTAGCCGCCCCATGCCTTGCAATACGTTACCTACTCGCCGATAAGCTGTCTGCCACTCCAAGGCTTCTGCTTCGCCATCGCTTAATACTTCCTCGCAAGCCAGGAGAGCGTTGGTTAAATAACTTTGGCTCATTATTTTACTAAGCTATCATTTTTTTAACATCTTAGCAACTACTAACCGCAGATGAACTCACAGGCAAGATGCCTGTGCCACGATGAACGCAGATGAATTAATGATTAATCATTGATAAAACCAACTCTAACTTAGCTAAATCGATGGTAATATCCTCAGTGAGAGGAGTAGTGTACATCAACTGCCGGATAGGATAGCAGGGAAAATCCTCACTAGTTAAATAATAATGCTCCAATCCCAACTCCTGACTAACCATCCAATAATCAGTACGCAGATAACGAGGAGAGAAAAACTCTACTATCTTCGTTCCCCCAGTGCAAAATACTAAATTAGTCAAACCAGCACCGTGGGGAGCTACAATAATTTTAGCTGCTGCAAAAAGAGCTGCTTGTTCCTTTACCGACATCTTCTCCAAGAGAACAACTTGAAAATCAAATGGCTGTAAAAAGTCAATTACTTCCTTCTCATTCAGAACTTGGCGATACTTCGCCCCAGCCCGACTAATATAAATGCGCTGAGGATAATTTTTCCCCCCAACAGGAGCCAAAAAAGGAGCAAAAAAATTTTGCCGCAGAAACTCAATGGTTTCCCGAGGAACCCAATCTAAATGTCCTGGAAAAGAAGGAACGATTAACTCAGTGGCCTTGAGATGAGGAAGGCGATCGCTCTCAATAATCTTTTCTTCCGGTATGCCCAAAACTGCCAAAGTTTCCCTTTGAAAAGGTTGGGCCAAACTATTAACTACAAACCAATCTATTTCCTGGAAATTTATTCCTCCCTGACGTAAAATCCCGAAACGAGGAAGAGCATCAATGAGCCAATGATAGTAAACCTGAGCGGATAAACTAGAAAGAACTGCCACCCTCCCTTCTATATTCTTTACAGGGGGCAAAGATTCTAATTTAAAGATATCATGTTCCCTTAAATCGTGACGCTGGCAACCGGGTAAATACCAATTATAAAAGCGAGATAAATCCCCCAATAAATAATTATCCTCCGTTATAATCGCCATGGCTTTACAAATCATCCACTCGCTAGTTTGGGGCGCAATCCAAGCCCTTCCTCCGGGGATAATTGAGACAAAAGTATCAACGGGTTCCACTGTCACCTTCTCCGAGAAAGATAAGACATAAACCCCCTTTTCTAACTTGACGGGTTTAAACTCTTTAATCAACCGATTCATGCAAAGAGGACAAGTGACCCCACCGCATTTCAAGGTAGATTTTTTTCCTTTACTTCCTGTATTTATACCGCGTTCTGGGTAAATGGGCTGAGATATTTTCCGAGCTATCTCTTTATTACTGGAGTCAGAAACTACCTCTAAATACTTAGCTCCTGGTAACCCCTTGTCTTCAAGCCAATCTCGGGTTGAACTATAAATAGCTTGAGGTTTTTCAAAGCTTGGCTGAGAACTAGAAGGCAAGTTTGGCCACACTACTTCTTGCCCCGACTCTTGCAGTTTGAGGACATCTTCGTAATAAGCGATCGCCCGTTCAAGTTTTCCTTGTTTAGCGAGAATATTGCCCAAACGAAAACAAATTTCCTGATTTTCCTGATTTTCCCTGCCAGCAATATTCAAGCCGAGATGATAAACTGTAGCTGCGGTGTCTAAACGTCCCAGTCCCTCCAAACAGCTACCCAACAACAAGTATAATTTAATTGCATCTGGTTTAATTTGCAGTGCTTTGCGATAATAAATCTCCGCCTTTTCTCTTCCCCCGTATTCTGCTATAATCTGACCCAAATCCGCATAAATTTGATAAAGATAATTTTCTATCTTTTCTATCTTTGTTTCTTTATCTATAAGAGAATTATACTTTAATAACTCTTGCAAAAACCCAGCGCAAGCAATTTTTGCCCTATTTAATAAACTATCATCCCGCAATAACTTAGCCCGCAGGCAATAAGCTTCCAGCCACCTTTTTTGGGGAGCGATGGCCTTACCCAAATAACTCATGGCCTCTTCCAGCTTTCCCTGGTTCATCAACACCAAACCCAAGTCGCTGCAGGCTTTAATATTATTGGGTTCCAGAGCGATTAATTGTTGGTAGCACTTCTGGGCTTCCTCATAATTCTTCTGCAATCGCCACAATTCCCCCAGATTCTGATAAGCTAGAGCCAACTTCGGATCTAACTCCAAAGCCCGACGCAAAGCAGTAAAAGCCTCCCCCGTTAACCCTTGACCGGAATAAGCCTTTCCTAAGTTATTATAAAGATTGGCCCCCATAGGGTCAATTTCTAGGGCTTGCTTTAACACCTCAATGGCTTCCAGGTAGTTCCGCTGTTTCATCAAAGCGCAACCCAAATTATTATAAGCCCCCCGATAGTCCGGTTCTAGAGCAATGGCTTGGCGATATTGGCTGATGGCCCCCTCCAGTTCCCCTTTTTTGTCCAAAATCAAGCCAATTCCGAAATAGGCTTTAGCGTAGTTGGGTTGGAGGGCGATGGCTCGTTGCAAGCAGTCCATTGCCCCCTCCAGTTCTCCTTGCTTGTGTAGAGAAACCCCCCGACTGTAATGTAACTTAGCCTCTTTGGTTGTATCTTCGATCATATTAAATTAATTTATAGCAGTTGACAGTTGATAGTGGATAGTTGATAGTTAGACTGCAACCTGCGGTTGCTCTGATATCATAGTAAACACTTTTATAGGCCAGTATATATAGCGCTTCAATCGGTATTGTTACAACTAAATAAAGAGCCTTTGATACATTTAGAGTCTCAGAAAAATCTGTAAATAGACGAGCGCGAAGCCATATATAGCAATATTAGAACGATTGCTACACGGCGAACCTACCGCTGCTGTGCTGTATTAACTATCAACTGTCAACTATAGCAATCAGGAATGATATGTGAGAAAAGCATATTTCCGACCCTACCGGCACAATCGGTACTTTACGAAATTTTTTGTCCATGGCCAAGTGAATGCGATCGCCAGCTCAAATAAATGCGATCGCCAGCTCAAATAAATGCGATCGCCAGCTCAAATAAATGCGATCGCCAGCTCAAATAAATGCGATCGCCAGCTCAAATAAATGCGATCGCCAGCTCAAATAAATGCGATCGCCAATTCAAATAAATGCGATCGCCAATTCAAATAAATGCGATCGCCAATTCAAATAAATGCGATCGCCAATTCAAATAAATGCGATCGCCAATTCAAATAAATGCGATCGCCAATTCAAATAAATGCGATCGCCAATTCAAATAAATGCGATCGCTGCAGGCTCACTTTTGAAAACAGATGATAATCAAAGATATTTTATAAGAAAGAGCCATACATTTTTAGTTTTTGAAAAAAGAACTTTTCTTGACTAATTGTCCACTCAAACAACCATTTAACTATCCTAAAATTTTGGCAAATATTCCAATACTTGCGTAACATTTCTTTTCCTTGTAACCACACATCTTCAATTGGGTTTTGTTCTGGAGCATTTGGAGCTAACCTAATACATCTTATTAACCATTCTTCTTCTGTTTTTCCTTGATTAAGTTTCTCTAAATATTCTCTGAATTCTTTACTATGATGATATGAAGCTCCATCCCAGATAATTAATATTTGTTTTTTTCTATTTTCCTCTATCAAATAGTTTACAAATTTTATTGTATTCTCTGTATTTCCCTGTGGATATCCTTTTACAATTACTTTGCCCGTTCGGTAATTCATTGCTCCATAATAAGTTTGTCTTTTTTTCTCATTTTTAATTGGTATTTCAATTCTACTATCTGTTTTTCCCCACACATACCCGCAAATATCACCCCAGATTAAATGGCATTCATCCAAGAAAAATATGAGCAATTTTTCTGATTCAATTTCCTTTCTATGTTTTTCTAAAAGCTCTTCAATCTCTTTTTTTTTTGCTGTTATTTCTTCTGGTTTTTTATCAGGATTCTTCTTCTGTGATTTTTTCCAAGAAACCCCTGCTTCATGAAACAGCTGATAGTAGCTAGATTTGGCAGCAAATGTCACTCCAAAATTTTCAGCAACATAATATTCTAGTTCGTTTAGATTCCAGGTTTTATTATTTTTTAACCAGGTGATAACTTTTGTTTTTTCGGATGGACTTAAATATCCTTGTGAGCCTTTATGAGCTAGCTTAATACCCTCCACTCCATTCATTATAAATGCTTGTTTCCATTTGCTTATGAATCCAGAGCATACTTTCAACACTTTCATGATTTTTCTATGTGGATAACCTCGCAAGGTCATGCTTACTGCTAGTGCTCGTTTCAATTCTCTTGAGTCAGGATTGGACTCAATAAAGGCATCTAATTCTTCCATCAAGCGT
>CAXFYD010000004.1:0-51034 GCA_964006365.1 Trididemnum miniatum | reverse complement strand
CGCTTTTTGAGCTGTTGCTACGATAAAATCTATAGCAATTCCCAATGAACAATAAACAATGAACACTTCGGCTACGCGGTCCCCGAGACTCGTCGAAGGGCAGTGCAGGCAATTAAGAGGTTGATAAGAAAAATGCGTCTTTCGCTTTATATAAAGGTGATGCAGCAGATGCAGCACCTTTGTCAAAAAAATGTAGCATGTTTTGACACTTTAGGAGCGAAGCGCTATAGCAACAGCCCAATTTATTGCCTTAGAAAAATTAGTTGGCCAACTCTTTCTAGCTAGCTAGAAATTAATAGCCCCTCTCCCCCTGGGAGAGGGGTTGGGGAGAGGGGAATATGCAACAACTACGCTCATCCTATTTCCAACGGTTCAGGCAGCGTCTCCAGGCCATGCCTAAGCCAAAAACCGAAGAATCCATCCTGCTGCGAGTGCTAGTACAAGCCCTGGTAATAGTGGGTATTATTGCTACGGATATTGCCGCAGAAACCCAAATGAGCCTTTGGGCAATCCCTCTAAGTATTGTGGGGGCAACTTGGAGTTGGTACAGGCGCAAAAGCAAAAATACCGCCGCCAAATTTCTGATTGCCATGGCCATGTTAATGATGATGCTGGTGTTCTTTCGCAATTTATTTGCTAATTTGAACGATACCCGTCTCGTCCTTGCGGAGTTATTGGTTCAACTGCAAGTACTCCATAGTTTTGACTTGCCTCGGCGCAAAGATTTAGGCTATTCCACGGTTATCGGCCTGATTCTCATCGGCGTTGCTGGGACCGTATCTCAGACCTTAGCCTTTGCCCCCATGTTATTGGTGTTTTTAACCATTGCTTTGCCAGTTTTAGTTTTAGATTATCGTTCTCGCCTCGGTTTGGCAACTCTAGATGAATTATGGCGAAAATCTCAACCCAAAAATAAGAACCAAAAACTGCTGGCTCATTCTCCCCTTTCTCCTCGCCGTCTCGGTATCTTCTTAGTAGTTATTCTCGCTCTGGGACTGTTGATTTTTGCTTTATTTCCTCGCTTTCCCGGCTATCAGTTACAAACATTTCCTGTCAGTAGTCCCTTGGAACTAGAGGAAAAAACCTTTGAACAGGACTATCGAGGTATTGTCAATCCCGGTTATGGAGAAGGTGAAGGAGAAGAGGGTCGTTTTGGCAGCAGTCCCACAGAAGGTTCCGGAAACGTAGACTCGGATTTTTACTACGGCTTCAGCAGTAAAATGAACCAGAACTTGCGGGGACAAGTGGAAAAAAAATTGCTGATGCGAGTGCGATCGCAAGCACCTGGATATTGGCGAGTGCTGAGTTTCGACCGCTATACCGGTCAGGGTTGGGAAGTATCCGATGATGACAAGATCGAAACTCTTCAGCGTCCTTGGTATACTTACCGTTTCACTGTTCCTGCCCTGGAAAAAAGGGGACCCACTAAGCGAGTAATTCAAAGTTACAGTGCAGTTGCAGAATTGCCCAATATTATTCCCGCTCTCTCTTATCCTAGATATGTCTTTTTTTCCGACAAAAGAGATCGGCATGGACAGTCAAGGAAATTTAAGTTCTCCTCTCGGTTTAGTGGACGGATTAACTTATACAGTTATTTCCCAAGTTCCTTATCGCGATCGCGCTCTATTGCAACAAGCCTCTACAGAATACCCAAAACCAATCGCCGACAAATATCTGCAAATTCCCCCAGAAATTCAAGCCAAGGTTAGAGCAACAGCGGAAAGAATGTTAGCTAAAGCCAATCAACCCATTACTTCCAATTATGAGAAAACTTTGTATTTAGCTCAAGCCATCAAGCAAAATTATACCATTCAACCAGACCTGCCTTTTTTCTCTGAAGATGAGGATTTAGTTTCCGCTTTTCTCTTTCGCTACCAAGGAGGTTATCCAGACCATTTCTCTACCGTTTTGACCGTAATGCTTCGTTCTCTGGGAATTCCCGCGCGACTGGCCACCGGTTTTGGGACTGGTCAGTTCAATCCCTTTACCGGCTATTATTTGGTTCACAATACCCGATGCTTATGCAGTGACGGAAGCCTATTTTCCTGGCTATGGCTGGTATGCTTTCGACCCCATTCCTGGCAGGGAACTGATTCCTGCTTCTTTTGAAGAACAAACAACCTTTAGTGTTTTGCGCCAATTTTGGCAGTGGATTGCCGGTTGGTTGCCCTCTCCAGTTACTGGTTTTCTCAGCAATCTTTTCAATCAAATTATTGAAACAATCTTTAAGAGTATAGCTTGGTTGTGGCGCTTTTTCTCCGGCAGTATTATAGGTTTGTTTACTGGCTTGATTGGGGCGATCGCTCTAGCTTTTGCCACTTGGTTGGGATGGAGGAAGCTGAAGAATTTCGGGTATCGCCGTCGCTTGGCTAAATTACCTCCTATGGAAAGGCTGTATCTGCAAATGTTGGAAGTTCTGAAAGTTGGAGGACATGCCAAACATCCAGCCCAAACTCCCTTAGAATATGCTAAAATTGCTCGGGAAAGCCATTCAGCAGCTCAAGGGGAAGTTATTACCGAAATTTCTCAAGCTTACGTTAGCTGGCGTTACGGAGGGCAGATGGCTAATTTGTCCTATTTACAACAGCAACTTAAAGCTTTGAAGCGGAGCTTGAGGAAGATTAAATTGGGTAAGAAAACTCCGTAATTCTCTCCTTAACTTATATTCCTTGGGATAGCCCTCTGGGTTCCTCTATCACTACAAACAGAGTAAGAGTAATAATCTTCTCAACTATCCACTATCAACTATCCACTATCAACTATCCACTATCAACTATCCACTATCAACTATCCACTATCAACTAGCCTTCCGCAGCTTTTTTAGCTTTTGTTCCAGATCGTAAAGCTGTTGGCTCTCCCTGATGGAGCTGAAAGTATTGACAGTAATAGGTACGGATGGGGCAACTTCCAGCCAAAGGGTTGCCCCGCAAGGTAAAGGAGCGTAGGGACGATACACCAGTCTCAGGTCCTCCCCAACCTTCACTTCGTGGCCAGTGCGGGTTTTTATACCTTGATTCACCGTAATGGGAGCTTTGAAAGTGCCGCTGCCAGCATTGGAAGAAATGTTGCTTCTGTTGACATAGATTAAATTTGTAGCTGCGCGAGGCCGCTTTCTCCATGTACCTTTAGGCCCCCGGTTCATCCCTTCAATTTGGGGCATGCCATTCTTCAAGGGGATGCACCAGAATTTAGAACCTTCTTTTTTATAGGCTCCTATGACCCGTCCTTGTCCTAGGAGTTGGCGCAGTCTGGAGGAGGAGATGTTCAGGAGGAAGGCTGCTTCGGTGGTTCCTACCATTGTGGGAGAATAGATTGGTTTTTCTTGCTTCTTTTTCATCTTGATTCTGCCTTTGTTGCGATATTTTTTGGGTTGATTTTAGTGGGGTTGGTTTGAAACTCTTTCTATTATTAATGTAGAGCAAGAAATATTTTTTGTCAACCCTTTTTTGGGAATTTTTTGAGATTTTTTTGAGATTTTTTTGAAAGCTACTTGCAGAGAGGTTTTGACTGCTACTCTAACGTTATAGTAAGCGCTAGTATTTTTGCTCAGGTATTTTGACTACTACTCTAACGTTATAGTAAGCGCTAGTATTTTTGCTCAGGTATTTTGACTACTACTCTAACGTTACAGTAAGCGCTAGTATTTTTGCCTAGAGATTTTGACTACTACTCTAACGTTACAGTAAGCGCTAGTATTTTTGCCTAGAGATTTTGACTACTACTCTAACGTTAGGGTAGGAAGTGAGTGTTTGTGCTTAGAGAAAAGGTTACTTCTGAAGCCGATTATTTTAGGCAACATTTCCCATTATCTAGGATACCCCTCCAAATTTTTTTTGTCAACCCCTTTTTCGGATTTTTTTGGAAAAGTTTTGCTAGCTGCTATATCGTTAGGGTAGGAAGTGAGTGTTTGTGCTTAGAGAAAAGTTGACTTCTGAAGCCGATTATTTTAGGCAACATTTCCCATTGTCTAGGATACCCCTCCAAATTTTTTTTGTCAAGCCCTTTTTCGGATTTTTTTGGGATTATTTTCTGGCACTCGCAAATTGCGGTAGTGAGGTATTAAACGATGATTGATTAACCACAGATGAACGCAGATGAACGCAGATGGTTCGGGATGATTAATGGTAAAAGACGAATAGTTAGACCTGGTAGTTGTTTGTTTCTAGACTGTTACTGTCCTTGGGATTTCTGGATTCAAGGGGATTAAAAAGTGGTGCTGTCGAAACAATTAGCGATCACTCTTGAAAGTAAAAACAGTTTTTCTTGTAGATAGTTGTTTCTAGACTGTGACTATCCAAGGGATTTCTGGATTCAAGGGGATTAACTCAAAGATGGTGCTGTCGAAACAATTAGTGATCACTCTTGATCAAGATAGGTTATTTGTTTCTAGACTTGTAACTGTCCTTGGATTTCTAGAAAAAAGCTGATTATATTTTATTCCTGCTAGTTGTCAGGGGGCGATCACTCTTAAAAATAAAGATAGTTTTTTCTTGTAGTCAGTTGTTTCTAGACTGTGACTGTTCTTGGGATTTCTGGATTCAAGGGGATTAAAAAGTGGTGCTGTCGAAACAATTGGCGATCGCTCCTGAAAGTAAAGATAGTTTTTTCTTGTAGATGATTGTTTCTAGACTGTGATTGTCCTTGAGATTTCTGGATTCAAGGGGATTCAAAGATGGTGCTGTTTCTCTAATTAGCGATCGCTCCTGAAAGTAAAGATAGGTTGTTTGTTTCTAGACTTGTGACTGTCCTTGGGATTTCTGGATTCAAGGGGATTAACTAAAGATGGTGCTGTCTTGGTTCGTGGCGATCGCTCTAATTAGTGAAGATAGTTTTTTTGTGGATAGTTGTTTCTAGACGGGTGTGGTCAAAACCAGTTGTTTTCGGCTAATACCAATTCTCTATTAAGCGCAGTGTTACAGAGAATTGGTAAAATCTGTATTTATCAATGTGGGGTAGCCCCCCTTCGACTTCGCTCAGGGCAAGTCTGGGCTGCCTAAGAGTCAAGAGACTATTGATACTGCTTTTGGCCTGCTGTGGTGGGCAATGCCCACCCTACTAGAAAACTCTATCAACTACTTTTGAACACACCCTTTCTAGACTGTGACTGGGATTCAAGGGGATTAACTAAAGATGGTGCTTCCTTGGTTCGTGGCGATCGCTCTAATTAGTGAAGATAGTTTTTTTGTGGATAGTTGTTTCTAGACTGTGACTGGGATTCAAGGGGATTAACTAAAGATGGTGCTTCCTTGGTTCGTGGCGATCGCTCTAATTAGTGAAGATAGTTTTTTGTTGTAGATGGTTGTTTCTAGACTGTGGCTGTTCAAGGGATTTCTGGATTCAAGGGGATTAACTAAAGATGGTGCTTTCTTGGTTCGTGGCGATCGCTCTAATTAGTAAAGATAGTTTTTTCTTGTAGTCAGTTGTTTCTGGACTGTGATTATCCTTGGGATTTCTGAATTCAAGGGGATTCAAAGATGGTGCTGTCTTGGTTCGTGGCGATCGCTCTAATTAGTAAAGACGGTTTTTCTTATAGATGGTTGTTTCTAAACTTGTGGCTGTCCTTGGGATTTCTGGATTCAAGAGGATTAACTCAAATGTCGAAATAATTGGCGATCGCTCTTTATTCCAAAGATGGTTGTTTGTTTCCAGACTTGTGACTGTCCCTGGGTTTCTAGAAAAAAGCGGATTATTCCCTTAGATAGTTGTTTCTAGACTGTGATTGTCTTGGAATTTCTGGATTTAAGGGGATTAACTAAAGATAGTGCTGTCGAAATAATTGGCGATCGCTCTTTATTCCAAAGATGGTTGTTTGTTTCCAGACTTGTGACTATTTCTGGGTTTCTAGAAAAAAGCGGATCATTCCCTGCTAGTTGTCAGGGGGCGATCGCTCCAATTAGTAAAGATAGTTTTTCCTATAGATAGTTGTTTGGTCGCTTGTGACTGAAGTTGGGATTTCTGGCTATCAGGGGATTAAGGAAAAAATACTGTTGTTTCTCTAATTGGTGATCGCTCTAATTAGTAAAGATAGTTTTTTCTTGTAGTCAATTGTTTCTAGACTGTGACTGTGCTTGGAATTTCTGGCTATCAGGGGATTAAGGAAAAAATACTGTAGTCTCTCTAATTGGCGATCGCTCTTGATAAAGATAGGTTATTTGTTTCTAGACTGTGACTGTCCTTGGGATTTCTGGATTCAAGGGGATTCAAAGATGGTGCTGTCGAAACAATTGGCGATCGCTCTAATTAGTAAAGATAGTTTTTTCTATAAATAGTTGTTTGGTCGCTTGTGACTGAAGTTGGGATTTCTGATTATCAGGGGATAAACTCAAAGATGGTGCTTCCTTTCCAATTAGTGATCGCTCCTGAAAGTAAAGACAGTTTTTTCTATAGATAGTTGTTTGATCGCTTGTGACTGTCCTTGGGATTTCTGACTATCAGGGGATAAACTCAAAGATGGTGCTTCCTTTCCAATTAGTGATCGCTCCTGAAAGTAAAGACAGTTTTTTCTATAGATAGTTGTTTGATCGCTTGTGACTGTCCTTGGGATTTCTGACTATCAGGGGATTAACTAAAGATGGTGCTTCCTGGGGAATTAGCGATCGCTCTAATTAGTAAAGACAGTTTTCCCTTGTAGATAATTGTTTCTAGACTGTGACTGTCCTTGGGATTTCTGGATTCAAGGGGATTAACTAAAGATGGTGCTGTCGAAACAATTGGCGATCGCTCCTGAAAGTAAAGATAGTTTTTTCTTGTAGATGATTGTTTCTAGACTGTGATTGTCCTTGAGATTTCTGGATTCAAGGGGATTCAAAGATGGTGCTGTTTCTCTAATTAGCGATCGCTCCTGAAAGTAAAGATAGGTTGTTTGTTTCTAGACTTGTGACTGTCCTTGGGATTTCTGGATTCAAGGGGATTAACTAAAGATGGTGCTGTCTTGGTTCGTGGCGATCGCTCTAATTAGTGAAGATAGTTTTTTTGTGGATAGTTGTTTCTAGACGGGTGTGGTCAAAACCAGTTGTTTTCGGCTAATACCAATTCTCTATTAAGCGCAGTGTTACAGAGAATTGGTAAAATCTGTATTTATCAATGTGGGGTAGCCCCCCTTCGACTTCGCTCAGGGCAAGTCTGGGCTGCCTAAGAGTCAAGAGACTATTGATACTGCTTTTGGCCTGCTGTGGTGGGCAATGCCCACCCTACTAGAAAACTCTATCAACTACTTTTGAACACACCCTTTCTAGACTGTGACTGGGATTCAAGGGGATTAACTAAAGATGGTGCTTCCTTGGTTCGTGGCGATCGCTCTAATTAGTGAAGATAGTTTTTTTGTGGATAGTTGTTTCTAGACTGTGACTGGGATTCAAGGGGATTAACTAAAGATGGTGCTTCCTTGGTTCGTGGCGATCGCTCTAATTAGTGAAGATAGTTTTTTTGTGGATAGTTGTTTCTAGACTGTGACTGGGATTCAAGGGGATTAACTAAAGATGGTGCTTCCTTGGTTCGTGGCGATCGCTCTTGATAAAGATAGGTTATTTGTTTCTAAACTTGTGGCTGTCCTTGGTTTTCTAGAAAAAAGCTGATTAGATTTTGTCCCTGCTAGTTGTCGGGGGGCGATCGCTCTAATTAGTGAAGATAGTTTTTTTTGTGGATAGTTGTTTCTAGACTGTGACTGTCCTTGGGATTTCTGGATTCAAGGGGATTAAAAGATGGTGCTTCCTTGGTTCGTAGCGATCGCTCTTGATAAAGATAGGTTATTTGTTTCTAAACTTGTGGCTGTCCTTGGTTTTCTAGAAAAAAGCTGATTAGATTTTGTCCCTGCTAGTTGTCGGGGGGCGATCGCTCTAATTAGTGAAGATAGTTTTTTTTGTGGATAGTTGTTTCTAGACTGTGACTGTCCTTGGGATTTCTGGATTCAAGGGGATTAAAAGATGGTGCTTCCTTGGTTCGTAGCGATCGCTCTTGATAAAGATAGGTTATTTGTTTCTAGACTGCGACCGAAGTTGGGATTTCTGGATTCAAGAGGATTAAGGAAAAGATGGTGCTGTCGAAACAATTGGCGATCGCTCTAATTAGTGAAGATAGTTTTTTGTTGTAGATGGTTGTTTCTAGACTGTGGCTGTTCAAGGGATTTCTGGATTCAAGGGGATTAACTAAAGATGGTGCTTTCTTGGTTCGTGGCGATCGCTCTAATTAGTGAAGATAGTTTTTTGTTGTAGATGGTTGTTTCTAGACTGTTACTGGGATTCAAGGAGATTCAAAGATAGTGCTGTCGAAATAATTGGCGATCGCTCTTGATAAAGATAGGTTATTTGTTTCTAGACTGCGACCGAAGTTGGGATTTCTGGATTCAAGAGGATTAAGGAAAAGATGGTGCTGTCGAAACAATTGGCGATCGCTCTAATTAGTGAAGATAGTTTTTTGTTGTAGGTGGTTGTTTCTAGACTGTGGCTGTTCAAGGGATTTCTGGATTCAAGGGGATTAACTAAAGATGGTGCTTTCTTGGTTCGTGGCGATCGCTCTAATTAGTAAAGATAGTTTTTTCTTGTAGTCAGTTGTTTGGTCGCTTGTGACTGTCCTTGGGATTTCTGGATTCAAGGGGATTAACTAAAGATGGTGCTGTCGAAACAATTGGCGATCGCTCTTTATTCCAAAGATGGTTGTTTATTTCCAGACTTGTGACTGTCCCTGGGTTTCTAGAAAAAAGCGGATTATTCCCTTAGATAGTTGTTTCTAGACTGTGATTGTCTTGGAATTTCTGGATTTAAGGGGATTAACTAAAGATAGTGCTGTCGAAATAATTGGCGATCGCTCTTTATTCCAAAGATGGTTGTTTGTTTCCAGACTTGTGACTATTTCTGGGTTTCTAGAAAAAAGCGGATTATTCCCTGCTAGTTGTCAGGGGGCGATCGCTCTAATTAGTGAAGATAGTTTTTTGTTGTAGATGGTTGTTTCTAGACTGTGACTGTTCAAGGGATTTCTGGATTCAAGACGATTAAGGAAAAGATGGTGCTTCCTTGGTTCGTGGCGATCGCTCTAATTAGTGAAGATAGTTTTTTGTTGTAGTCAGTTGTTTCTAGACTGTGACTGTCCAAGGGATTTCTGGATTCAAGGGGATTAAGGAAAAAGTTCTGCTTCCTTGGTTCGTGGCGATCGCTCTTGATAAAGATAGGTTGTTTGTTTCTAAACTTGTGGCTGTCCTTGGTTTTCTAGAAAAAAGCTGATTAGATTTTGTCCCTGCTAGTTGTCAGGGGGCGATCGCTCTAATTAGCGAAGATAGTTTTTTCTTGTAGATAATTGTTTCTAGACTGTGACTGTCCAAGGGATTTCTGGATTCAAGACGATTAACTCAAAAGTGGTGCTTCCTTGGAAATTGGCGATCGCTCTTGATAAAGATAGGTTGTTTGTTTCTAAACTTGTAACTGTCCTTGGTTTTCTAGAAAAAAGCTGATTAGATTTTGTCCCTGCTAGTTGTCAGGGGGCGATCGCTCTAATTAGTAAAGACAATTTTTTCTTGTAGATAGTTGTTTGGTCGCTTGTGACTGTATTTTCTTTCGATCTAGATTCAGACCCTATATATATGGCCGCACAGTTTCCCACTCCTACAATATAACTTTGTGACTGGAGAGTTGTCAAGGAGTCTATAGATAAAATTTGCTTATAACTTATTGTGTATTACTTTTGTCTAGCTTATCTATATAGCACGAAGCATTTAGCGAAGCGCTATAACTCTAGCAGTAGGGTGGGCATTGCCCACCAATACAGCTTGGTATTTGAGTTAGATTGTAATTAAATCTTATTCAATCAGATGTCTAATTGTTAATTGTTCATTGTTCATTGTTTTTGGGGTTTCTGAGATAATAAGGAAGGTTGTGGTGCGTTACGAACGCACCCTACAATTCTATTTCCCCCAGTGGGGGGGACCAAGGGGGGGGGCAACCCATGATTTGAGTTAATATTTGCTCGAATTTAGCTAAAACTCCCTTCTTATCGCAATCTTTAATAATCGCCTCTTGCACCAAAGACAACCAATTAGGCACAAATGGTTCATAATTAGGAGGGGGAAATAGCCGATTAATAAAAGAAACCAACAACTCTACTTTGGGAGTCCCGGAGATAACATAGCCATAGCGATCTAATGTAAATCTTCTACCTCCAGTCTTGCTAAAACACGCAGCTTGCTTGCCTAAAATCAAAGCTTCGATCGCAATTAAAGGGTTGGGATCTTCCCGAGAACAGAGAACGAATAAATCTGCTAAATTGAGATAAAAATAGGGATTGGTAACTTCTCCACAAATAAAGAAGTTGTTCAGTTTTTCTCTCTCATACCTTCCAGCGACGGGATTATTATATCCTTGAGGCGATTGCCACTGCCCAATCCAGAGAAATTGTAAATAAGGTAGTTGACGAGCAGTTTCAAACAAGATATCCACTCCTTTGCGATGGCAAGCCACCCCACAACCGCAAACTATAGGCTGGTCCTTGTTGATTTTCTCCCCTCTAGCATTTTGAGGTAAAGGCTCTTCTATCTGGGATTTCGCTAAGATTTGCTGACAATCAAAGAAATAATCCATGATGGTTGATTCAGGAGGCTGACTGTCAAAAAAATCCCCAGCATCTTTTTCTACATCTTTAGAAGCATAGATAGCAAAATCTACGTAGTTCATCACATCTAGAGTAACTGTTTTGCAAAGTAACAAACTCATACATTCATCTTTCATCTCGTGAAGATGAAAGATATTTTTGACTTTACACTTTCGGGATGCTATTACCCATTCTCCGGAAGCTGCTGAGTTAATATAGACTAGATCTGGTTTCCTCTCTTGGATAAATTTAATTGCTGTTTCTACTTTAGACCCGAATCCTTCTTGGGTCACTTCATGGCTATTGTTGCTATTAAAATAATCAATTCCTTCTGGATTATTCTCTCTTGCTGCATCTAGTAAAGGACCGTCTCGCTTACTCACTAAAATTACTTCATGGCCTGTGGCAATTATTTTAGCGAACTCAAAGATAAATTTAGGCGCACCAGTAAGAGATGCTGCATGAGAAACAAAAACAATTTTCATTGGTTGGTTGTTTGTTGTTGGTTGTTGGTTGTTGGTTGTTGGTTGTTGGTTGTTTGTTGTTGGTTGTTGGTTGTTGGTTGTTGGTTGGTGGTTGGTTATTTGAACCCAGATGAACCAACAAGCCGTCAGCCTATGCCACAATGAATACAGATATAGCATTTTTTGGACTCATGAGGTACATCTATATATCCGGTTTATGAACTTGTTTAGTATTAAGTGAGAGCAACCAACTGGTTGCAGTATAACTATCAACTATCCACTATCCACTATCCACTATCAACTATCAACTTTTTTATTCTTGCCAAAAGAAAGTCATGCCTTGATGTCTGACTAAGTTACCGATGATTCTTTCCAAGGCATGAGCAATTTGTCCATCCATATGAAACTTGAGATCTCGGTCATCCCCATCTTCTAGTTCCAAATCTTTAAATTTATGATAAATAGTTTTCATGATTTGCGGTCTGACCAACATCATGGTTCCGGAGAGATATTCGCATTCTCTTGCTTCTGCTTTAATCTGAAATTCATCTAAGAGCCGATAATAGTGCTGGCTGTTATTGAAGACTTTAGTATTGCGCCAATAACGGCAACCTATTAGACCTATTTCTGGATTTTGGTCCATAATCTGCAAGTTTTCCCAGACTTTTTCTTTACTGCCTAAAATAGCATCCAGCAAGTCTTTACGCCAAGCATCGGCAATATGTGGACTGACATGAGGGCTTTTCTTGGTGTGGATTAAACAGAATAAATCGTAACAAGAAAAATCCAAATGAGCCATCATGGCTAAATGTCCTCCGATGTCTTTGCCGCGATTTTTGCTGATTAAAATTTTAGCGGCAGGAAAATCCTGTCTTATCTGTTGGTGAATTTGCGGTTTCCAGACACTTTCAACTATATTGATAAACAAATCGTATTCTACTTCAATATGGTCAATATAGCTCTTTAATTCAGGCCACAAATCCAAGTAATAGATATGTACTAAGACAGCAAGTTTTTTGCCCCCCGAGTAGCTAACAGCAGGATTGAATTTTCTCGGTACTGACTTGGGGACAGCATCCGGTTGCCCATGGAGTTGTTGGAGAGAATAAATCCTTGCTTCTGGGATTCCAGATACTAAGTAATGAAGAATTGCTGGCCATTTGGAGGTTATTTTTTCTGGCAAATCTAAATTAAATTCCAAATATTTCTCCCAGTCAAAATCTGCTGGTAAATCTGCTTTGGTTAGCCCATTTTGTTGATAAAATTGCTCTTCCGTACTAATTCTCCCATCTGATTTACCAGTTGCCAGCCAATGTTCGTAGGCTTGTTCTGGAGTTTGTAAATGGCGCAAATCGGAATTGTATTCCAGATAAAAGCGCCAGTCAAAATCCTTAGTTATACCTCTCTCTTTTTTTTTTGCGGTTGGAAGTAAAATTGACTCCGAGAATAAAGCCTTCCTTCTTGGTGTCCCGATTTGGCATAATGGATCGTTGCTTGCCATTCGGAGTTAATCGCCTCTTTTAGATCGGAGTTGAATTCCAGATATTCCTGCCAATTAAAGTCTTCCGGTATTTTGTCGCCATAAACGCGAGCGAACTGCTCTTGCGAGGCAATGCGACCTTCCGGTTTGCCCAACTTTAACCAATGATCGTAAGCTTCTTGATAGCTAGATACATGATTTAAATCTGGGTAACAATCCACGTAGAAACGCCAATCAAAATTTTCCTTTGCTTCCCCGACCCTTGGCTCGGGGCTGACGGAATTGAGTAAAGCTCGGGGGGAAATTCCTTGTAACTGCATGGGGGTTTCATTCCCACCAAGGGAAATTACCTCCGAACTATCATTGTCGTACCTGACCAAATTTTTAGCTAAACCAAACAGCAATTCCGGGTCATCGGGATTAATTGTCAGAGCCTGACGATACAATTCAACCCGATCGGGAGTAAACTGAATGGCGCGACGGTAATTATCTAAAGCCTTTTGTAAAAATAACTGAGCTACACTAGTATAAGCCTCACTCAATTTTTCATTCACCAAAGGAGAGTCCGGCTGAGACTCCATTATTTTACTGTAGGCAGCCATGGCTTCCTGCCAAGCATCCGGCTGCATTTGCAAGGCGAGGTTTTGGAACGCAGCCGCCTGTTCCGAGTCCCCTTGGTTGGCCAAAGCCTTGCCCAAGCTAAAATACAACCGAGCGTTGTTGGGAGCTACTTCCAAAGCTTCGTGGTAAATTTCCAGATTATCTGGCTCTTCCTCTATGGCCCGAAGATACAAATCTACCGCTTCTTGGGAAGAGGACTTAATGGAGGCTTTGAGGGCATTGGCCAGTTTGTGGTGAATGTAAGGTAGATTGGAGGACAACTCCATGGCCTTTCTATAGGCAGCAATTGCCCCTTGCCAATCTTTCTGTTTCACCAGAGCTTCTGCCAAATTATAATGAGACCAATGGAAGTCTGGCTCCAATTCAATGGACCGCTCATAGGAAGTTGCTGCTGCTTCCCACTGTTCTAACTGCAATAAAGCATCCCCAAGATTATTGTGAGACCAGTGGAAGTCTGGTTTTAATTCGATGGCCCGTCTATAGGAAGCTACTGCTGCTTGTAATTGTTTCTCTTTTTGCAGCATATCCCCTAAATTGTGATGGGCCTCCGATCGCTCCGGTTCTAGAGCGATAACGCAACGATAGCAGGCGATCGCCTCGGACCATTGTTCCATTTGAGCTAAGGCTTGGCCCAAATGGAAGTACAATGCCCCATTGTTTGGGATCTGGGCAATTCCTTGCCGCCAACAGGCAATAGCCTCCTGGGTATTCCCTTGTTTGCTCAATAGATGTCCCAGTTGGAAATAACCCGCTGCAAAATCCGGCTCTACTTGCAGCGATCGCCTATAGCAAGCCACTGCTTTTTCTGTCTGTCCCTGCTTGAGGAAGATATTGCCCAATCTTAAATGGTCCTTTCCCTTACCCCAGGTTGGTTCCAAGGTGAGAGCCTGATGCCAGCATTTTACTGCCTCCTGTCGCTTTCCCACCTGTTGGAGGGCCCGTGCCATATTGCGGTAGGCTCCGGCAAAATTAGGGTCTTGGGAGATAGCTTTTTGGTAACAGGCGATGGCTTGCTGCCATTCTTGCTTTTGAGCGTGAGAACTACCCAAGTCATTGAGTTGCTGAGGTTTCTGTACTGTAGTAGGGGGAGTTGCTGCCACTTCAATTACTTTTTTGGGCACCTTGACATCTTGTGGCCCAGAGGACAGGGACTGAGCTTGAAGAAGGCATTGAGTAGCCTTGTCTTTTTCCCCTGACTTGTGGTAAATTTTCGCCAAGTTTTGGTAGAAACCGGGGATATGGGGATTCAGTTTAAGCGCTTTTTGGTAATAACTAATAGCCTCTGGCCACTGTTGCTGTTTACCGTAGAGACTGCCCAGATTAGCGTACAGTTCTGGCATCTCGGGATTTATTTCCAAAGCTCGAGCGTAGCAACCCATAGCTTCCAGCATTTTACCCTGTTGCTGCAGAACATTGCCTTGCAACTTATAAGCTTCTACTAGTTTTGGGTCATTTTTCAGAGCTTGTTCGCAAGCGGCGATGGTTTCGTCCAAGTTTTTTTGTTGCCAGTAGGCGTTGGCCTGGGACATGTACACTCGAGCCGCTATATTGTTGGTGTTCGGATTTGAGGAATTAGTCAAAATCATCTTCTGGTTGTTGGAAGGCTTCAATTCCCAAGAGTGAGTGTTTTGCTTTCTCATCCTAGCCCGGGCATTGATGGCAATTGCTTGACGATAGTATATAATTGCTTCTGCTAACTTGCCTTGCTGTTTTAATGCTCTTGCCAGAGTTTTAGAGGCAATGGCCGAATTTGGTTCCAGCCCTAAAGCATGACGGTAACTAGCAATTGCTTCCCTAGCTCGCCCTTTTTGCCATAACCGATGACCTCTTTGGATGTGTAATTTTGCTGTTAATTGTTCCTGTAAGCTGTTTGGCATTTTATTAGTATTTCTAGTTATATCATGTTCAGTAGCATTGTCATTGTAAATGATACATCGGCAATTTCATTTACATTGCCCCCTAAATCCCCCAATACTGGGGGACTTTGAAGAGTTTTCCCCCAATGTTGGGGGTTAGGGGGCTAGACAAATTATAGGTACAATCTAAACGGACATGATATTAGATATTTTAACGAAGCGCTATAGAACTAGAACCATAGCAATTCCGTTCATTGTTCATGGTTCATGGTTCATTGTTTATTGTTTATTGTTTAGGCTGCTGCTTGAACATATCCCAACTTAAGAGCAATCTCCTGCAAATGTTCTTGGATATAACTAGGAACAGTCCTGATACTACTGACCCGAGGATAATCCAAGGGCCAAAGGATAATCCGGCAACCAGACGGATACAACTCCTCATATTCCGCCCAATTGTCGTAAGCTGTCCGGTCTTCCTGTTGAGGCAAGTAACTCTCCGCCCAAGTTCCTTCAGCCATTAACAAAACATGTTTGTCTAGTTCTAAATGGTAGTAAGTAAACTCACTCTTCGGTTCAGTTTTCACAATCGAGGCATGATTAACTAAAGCTCCGGCGTTAATTAATAATCCCTCTAGGAAAACTGCATGGTCTGGAGAAAGATACAGGTCTCGAACTGGTAGATTGTTTCCTAAAGCTCCAGCTTTAATTAAAATGGGGAAACTGCGGAGGGGATTTCTTACTTTCCTGGGATGGCAGGTTTTTCGGCCTATCCACTTAATCGGTTCTAATTGTCCCGTAGCAGTTTTGACTAAATCTCCAATTTTTAGTTGCTCCACTGGTATTTGTCCCGACTCCGTGGCTATGAGAGTGCCGGTTCCGAAGCATTCAAAGTAACTCAGATTGCCGTCTCCTGCCCCCACAACCGCATCCAAAACCCCATCTCCATTTACATCGGCAAAGGTGGGAGCGCTAGAAGACCCCACATCAATATTATTAAAGGGATTGTTACTGCCAGTTTGTGCCTGGTAGTTGGGATTGGTGGCATTTCCTACGTTCTCATAGTAATTCAGATTGCCGCTAAATTCCCCCACAACCGCATCCAAATCCCCATCTCCATCTACATCGGCCAAGATGGGAGCGCTAGAAGAACCCACATCAATGTTATTAAAGGGATTGTTACTGCCAGTTTGTGCCTGGTAGTTGGGATTGGTGGCATTTCCTACGTTCTCATAGTAATTCAGATTGCCGTCAGATTCCCCCACAACCGCATCCAAATCCCCATCCCCATCTACATCGGCCAAGATGGGAGTACTTAAAGAACCCACATCAATGCCATCAAAGGGATTGTTACTGCCAGTTTGTGCCTGGTAGTTGGGATTGGTGGCATTTCCTACGTTCTCATAGTAAATCAGATTGCCGTTAGATTCCCCCACAACCGCATCCAAATCCCCATCCCCATCTACATCGGCAAAGGTGGGAGCGCTATAGCAATCAGGAATGATATGTGAGAAAAGCATATTTCCGACCCTACCGGCACAATCGGTACTTTACGAAATTTTTTGTCCATGGCCAAGTGAATGCGATCGCCAGCTCAAATAAATGCGATCGCCAGCTCAAATAAATGCGATCGCCAGCTCAAATAAATGCGATCGCCAGCTCAAATAAATGCGATCGCCAGCTCAAATAAATGCGATCGCCAGCTCAAATAAATGCGATCGCCAATTCAAATAAATGCGATCGCCAATTCAAATAAATGCGATCGCCAATTCAAATAAATGCGATCGCCAATTCAAATAAATGCGATCGCCAATTCAAATAAATGCGATCGCCAATTCAAATAAATGCGATCGCCAATTCAAATAAATGCGATCGCTGCAGGCTCACTTTTGAAAACAGATGATAATCAAAGATATTTTATAAGAAAGAGCCATACATTTTTAGTTTTTGAAAAAAGAACTTTTCTTGACTAATTGTCCACTCAAACAACCATTTAACTATCCTAAAATTTTGGCAAATATTCCAATACTTGCGTAACATTTCTTTTCCTTGTAACCACACATCTTCAATTGGGTTTTGTTCTGGAGCATTTGGAGCTAACCTAATACATCTTATTAACCATTCTTCTTCTGTTTTTCCTTGATTAAGTTTCTCTAAATATTCTCTGAATTCTTTACTATGATGATATGAAGCTCCATCCCAGATAATTAATATTTGTTTTTTTCTATTTTCCTCTATCAAATAGTTTACAAATTTTATTGTATTCTCTGTATTTCCCTGTGGATATCCTTTTACAATTACTTTGCCCGTTCGGTAATTCATTGCTCCATAATAAGTTTGTCTTTTTTTCTCATTTTTAATTGGTATTTCAATTCTACTATCTGTTTTTCCCCACACATACCCGCAAATATCACCCCAGATTAAATGGCATTCATCCAAGAAAAATATGAGCAATTTTTCTGATTCAATTTCCTTTCTATGTTTTTCTAAAAGCTCTTCAATCTCTTTTTTTTTTGCTGTTATTTCTTCTGGTTTTTTATCAGGATTCTTCTTCTGTGATTTTTTCCAAGAAACCCCTGCTTCATGAAACAGCTGATAGTAGCTAGATTTGGCAGCAAATGTCACTCCAAAATTTTCAGCAACATAATATTCTAGTTCGTTTAGATTCCAGGTTTTATTATTTTTTAACCAGGTGATAACTTTTGTTTTTTCGGATGGACTTAAATATCCTTGTGAGCCTTTATGAGCTAGCTTAATACCCTCCACTCCATTCATTATAAATGCTTGTTTCCATTTGCTTATGAATCCAGAGCATACTTTCAACACTTTCATGATTTTTCTATGTGGATAACCTCGCAAGGTCATGCTTACTGCTAGTGCTCGTTTCAATTCTCTTGAGTCAGGATTGGACTCAATAAAGGCATCTAATTCTTCCATCAAGCGTACAATTCACTACTATCTCAGTTTCTCACATATCATTCCTGATTGCTATATAAATACCCACATCAATGCC
Organism: Trididemnum miniatum; assembly: GCA_964006365.1. Lineage (NCBI taxonomy): Eukaryota > Metazoa > Chordata > Ascidiacea > Aplousobranchia > Didemnidae > Trididemnum > Trididemnum miniatum. The sequence continues at coordinate 33,028 of CAXFYD010000004.1, read as the reverse complement.
ATCAAAGGGATTGTTACTGCCAGTTTGTGCCTGGTAGTTGGGATTGGTGGCATTTCCTACGTTCTCATAGTAAATCAGATTGCCGTTAGATTCCCCCACAACCGCATCCAAATCCCCATCCCCATCTACATCGGCAAAGGTGGGGGTGCTATAAGAACCCACATTAATATTATTAAAGGGATTGTTACTGCCAGTTTGTTCGTTGAATTGGCTCATTTTAACCTCTCTATACAGTAGAAACCGCGAGGAAAGAACTCGCTTTTTTAATAGACATCTCCAGAAATGGCTTCGCCATTTCTGGAGTACCTTTGGGATATTTGCGATATTTCGTCGCAGGCGGTTGTTTCGATTGCCTGCGACGAAATAATAAGCTTTTCAAATATTTGCTAATACTAATTCAAATAAAAGTTGTCATGCAAATATTAAATCATAACGCAATTTTTTGGCAACTTTCATCAATTCAAAATTCAAGCTCCTATTCTAAGTCTTACTAAACCACAAACTGTCAAAATTACTTGTGAATAATTTTGGCTATTTAGACGAAATCTTTCCGAGGCAATTCTAAATATTTTGAGGATTCTTATCAAGTGTTCTACAAAGATTCTTTGCTGAGATTTTCTCTTATTCTCCTCTTTGATTTCTACTGGCATTTCCTTATTTTTTTGTTTCTTTGTTGGAGTTTTTATACGCTCTTCTCCTGCATAAGCTTTATCCCCATTATATCTTTGAATTTTGTCTAACTTTTTTGATTGTTCGCGCCATAAAGTAATATCACTTTTTGGTCCTGGCTCTCCTACTATTACATCCACTATTTCTTGCCCATTTGGAGTCGTAATTAATTGATTTTTTCATGTATGACTTTTTTTCTTTCCTGAGTAACATTTTTTGGGTTTTTCATAATCTGAAGGCCTTTCTCTATCTTGTTCACAGCTATCTACAAGTAATTCCAAATTAGTTAAAACTTCCTTGACCCATTCGGAATCACTTGGATTTTTTTTTACCTGTTCTAGTAAACTACCAGGTAAAATTTCATTCAAAATATTCATCCAGTAATGAATAAAAATCGATTGTTTCCCGGTTTCTTCAAGAAACCGGGAAACAGTCCTTATTTCGCTGTTGATTCACATACATTAAAGTGGATTCCTAAAATTTCAAATGTTGGGTGATTATGAAGATAAAATAATGTCAAAATAATTTGTTCTTCTCTATTTAGGATTGATTTTCTCCCTCCACCAGATTTGATTAATCTAATTTCTGTTTTAGCGATTTCTTCCTTTCTTTTTTTCTCAGATTTTTTAGCATTGTCTATTAGCCTATTCAGTTGTTCATTGCTTAACCCTATGACTCTTTTTGTTGAATTTGGATTTTTTTTGATGTAGGTAACAATTTGAACCATGTTTTCCTTTATTAGGGTTATTCAAGTCCACTATATCACAAAAAAGAAAATTAATTTTCTTTTTTGGAGATGTCTAATATAACTTAATCTGGAGCGATCGCCATCTTAGAACTAGAACCATAGCAATTCCGTTCATTGAAAATTGTTCGTAGAGTGACGGTAAAAGTGCTACCCTCATTTTCTACACTTTCCACCTTAATCTGTCCCCTATGATTTTCTACAATAGCGCGGGCAATAGCCAAGCCCAGTCCCGCACCGCTGGAAGTTCCTTCAGGTCGAGAACGATTGCGGGCAGGATCGGTACGATAGAAACGGTCAAAAATATGGGGTAAGGAAGTTTCGGCAATGCCGATGCCATTGTCTCGCACTCTAACTTGTAACAATGGTTGGCGAGATCGTTGAGTACCGCGAAGCGGTGCGCTAATTATTTGTTTTATTTCTACTTCTACAGATGCTTCTTTTGTCTCTATGATATCGATATGTTCTAAGGCATTGCCGATTAAATTAGTAAATAGTCTGGCTAATTGTTCCCAGTCCCCGGAAACGTTAAAAACATCTTCTGAGGAATTATTGGTTTCTGATTCTCCAATCTTCAAGGAAAGAAAAATATTTTTTTGCTCGGCAATGGTTCTTTGTTCTTCAATCACTTCCATTAGTAAAGCATCTAGGGGAACGGATTGATAGTTCGTAGCTAACACGCCGCTATCGGAACGGGCGAGAAATAATAAGTCATCTACTAAATGACCCAAGCGCCGAGCCAGTCTTTCTACTACTTTCAGTTGTTGTTGTTGCCATTGGGGAGAAGCTTCTGGATCTGCGAGAGCGGCTTGTACGTTAGTCTGGATGGTAGCAATGGGATTTCTGAGTTCGTGAGAAGCATCGGCAGTAAATTGTTTTAAACTGTGGTAAGATTCTCTTACTGGTTCCATGGCAATACCGGAGAGAAACCAGCCTATGGAGCCTACAGATATAACTACCATGACAATACCAACGGTTAAATCTAAGATTAAATTGCGAATCGGTTTCGTTACTTCAAACCAAGGATGACTAACTCGCAAATAACCCACAACTTTACTATCTAATTCAATTTTTTTAGTTACTTGTCGGAGAAGGCGATCTGGCGAGAGAATCATTTTGTTAATTCTTTCGGGAGTTAGAGGAAAATTGAGGGGTTCTTTGAAGGTTGACCAGAGTAATTTTCCGTCCTTAGCGAAGTACTCTAAATCAATGCGATCGTCTTCTACTGTAGAACCATTCTTGCTAAAACTAGCTTCAATATTTACTCGGTAAGTTAGTTGGTCGGCAGTTTCCATCACCAGGGAACGGTCTACCACTTCTACTACATGTTGAAGAGTATCGTCTATTCTTTCGATTAAAGTATGACGGACGTATAAATAAACTCCTGTAGCAAAGAATAGCAGTAAAATGGCTGTAACGGCGGCGTACCACAATGCTAATCGACGGCGGGTTGTTTGGAACATTATAGCAGTTGATAGTTGATAGTGGATAGTTGATAGTGGATAGTGGATAGTGGATAGTTGATAGTGGATAGTGGATAGTGGATAGTTGATAGTTGATAGTTGATAGTTGATAGTTGATAGTTGATAGTTGATAGTTGATAGTGGATAGTTGATAGTGGATAGTTGATAGTGGATAGTTGATAGTGGATAGTTGATAGTTGATAGTGGATAGTTGATAGTTGATAGTTGATAGTTGATAGTGGATAGTTGATAGTTGATAGTTGATAGTTGATAGGGCGCGAAGCGCTAGGATTGAAACAGATTTTACTTTTTATAATCTATTGCTGGTTGTTGGTTGTTAATTACTCAATCAAAAGCGAGTTAATAAATCCTCTCGGGACGATTGAAGTAATAAAGGAGTAAACTCTTCTGGAGATAATGCTGTTAATGGTTCAATAATCCTGGAAATTTCGGAATCAATGGAACCAAAGCGAATTCTCAGTAGGCTTTCTACCGTCACGCGACGTTCTCCTTTCTTTCCTCGTTCAAGACCTTGCTCGAGACCTTGTTCAATCCCTTGTTCTCGACCTTGTTCAATCCCTTGTTGGATTCCTTGTTCGATACCTTGTTGAATTCCTTGTTCGATACCTTGCTCAAGACCTTGTTCAATTCCTTGCTTAGTAGCATTTTCCAGTTTTTCCAGATAAATAGTAGATAACTGCATAACCAACTCCTTATCTTCTCGATCTAATTGTTGTTTTTGTCTTGCGAACAATGAGATAGCATCTCGTAAACTAGTTCTAAGGCATTATTCCGCAGGGTAGTTTCCAGCGGTAAAGATTTTAGTTCTTTAATTGCCTTTTCTTGAACCTTTCCCCGACCCAGGATTCTCAACCAGAGAGTTTCTGGGGTGTCTGGTAGTCGATGAACTGCAATAACTCTCGTGTGGAAAATATCTGCTATTGAATAAATCCCTTGGGGATAGTTTTCTTCATCAGGAACTGCACGGCAGCGTTCGATTAATGAATCGGAAAATGTGGGGGAGATAATCCAGAGAACCGGTAATTCTGCTATCTTAATTGTTTTCTTGTTTCGCTTGGCTTCCCTTTCCGTTTTCTCACGAAAGTTGTTTAGTTTGCAGCAACAATTTTTTTGTTGTTGGTTGTTTGTTGTTTGTTGTTGGTTGTTTGTTGTTTGTTGTTGGTTGTTTGTTGTTTGTTGTTGGTTGTTTGTTTACTGCAAGAGTTTGGAGTGCCCCTTCCCAAATCCTTTTCAATACTCCCCTTGTGGGAAAAGCAGAAAATTACTACAGCAAGAGGATTTGGGAGCTTCCCGCCGCCCCTCAGACACTATAATACTCAGATCTTGCACCAAAAAAAGTTGATATGATTATTAGTGGATGAAGTTATTGTGATTCGGGGATTTCGTCATGTTCTCTTGCCAAGCAAGAGAACATATATCAAATAATAACAAAAAACTCAAAGTTCCTTCTATTTATTGCACTCGATGTCCCACTTTTTTGTCATCGCCATACAAATCTAACCAACTTTCTTTTAGTCCATCAATAGCTTTAGTTAATTCATCAATTTGTACTCGTCTGACCACTGCTAAAACTGCATTGATATGAGCTTCACTTCCAGCTTTTCCTAGGTGTTGATAGCGTGAATATTCATTATCCTGATTAGTTTTGGGAAAAATTGCTTCGCTAGCTTTAAGCTGATAATACCAATAACGATGTTTTTGCCCTCGGGCTTGGTACCGTGCGACATAACATCCAGTGGGGGCAATTTCCCCATTTTTCTCAATTTCTGCCTTTTTCTGGGATAATTAAGCAATTGCTTTCTGAATACGCTCTATTCTAAGGGTTATTTCCCGTTCACTTTCTTTTTTCGCCATTTTATTCTTCAACTGGGGAGGTACAAGTGCGATGGATCTGTTATATTTGTTCTCTAGTCTAGCAAGAGAACTATTGGATGAATAATATTTTACCCCAAGTTGAAGAATTAATCTCTACTCTCAAACAATTAATGCCAACGATTTATCAGCAAGAAACCTTAGAATCTATTTTCGGTTTATTGCTAGAAGGAAAATCCCACGTACCTCATAATTGTCAAACAAAATCTGAAAGTGCAATTAGTCGTTTTTTAAATGAATATAATTGGCCAACTCGTTCTTTGATTCGTACTGTTCGTTCCTTTATTATTAATCTAATTCTTTCTACTAGAAAAAAAGGACGAAAACCTATTTTACAGGTTATGATTGATTTAACAACACTCGAAAAAGTTGGTAAGTTTGCTAATCTTAACAACTTAGTAAGAGTTTATAACCATAAGAAAGGTTTACATATTGTTGTTCTTTACTTGGTTTTAGGAAATTGGCGAATTCCTTGGAGTTTTCGGGTATACAGGGGAAAAGGAAGTCACTCACCTTCTCAATTAGCTTCAAAATTGCTCAACACATTACCTTCAATTTTAACACAGCAATTTCAGATTTATGTCTTAGGTGATACAGCTTTTGGAACAATTAAACTACTGGAAAAAATTCGAGGAAAGTCCTTTAATCATCATGCCATTATGGGAATTTCTAAAACGAGAACTTTAACTGATGGTCGGAAAGTTTCAGAAATTAAAGCTAAGGGTCAACAAGTTTATTTAACTGGTTTGAATTTCCCGGTCTATTTATCATGGGTTTGGTTGAAACGTAATGAAAAAAAAGTTCAACGTTTTGTCATTTCTACAAAACCCATGAAAGGAAAAACTATTACTAGATGGGGAAAACTTAGATGGCAAATTGAAGGATTTTTTAAGACGGTCAAACATCAATTTAGCCTTCATCGTTTTGGACAAAAAACTTTATTGGGTGTCTATCGTTGGTTAGTTTTTTCTTTGATTTCTTATTTATTGGCACATTGGGTTTATTTACAGAATGGATATCATCATGATTTAGATTGGTCTTTCAATGCACAAAATGCCTTAGTTTTACTTTTTCCTCATATTTTACTCTTATCCCTTTTGAAGCAACTAGAGTTACTTATTCCTTGGTTATATGAACGGGGTTTTGAATTTTATCTCATGAGGTGCAAGATCTGAGTAAAACCCAAGAGGAATAAGGCGAGTATAGTTTCTGCCATTTTTTGCGGAGACATTCGTCACGAATTAAATTTTGAATTTTGAATTTTGAATTTTGAATTCGACGGAAGGAGCTATCAACTATCAACTGCTATATCTTTCAATTCTTCTCTAATTCCCACAGTTTAATTGTTTTGTCCCAACTACCACTAGCTAAAATTTTTCCATCCGGACTAAAGGCGATAGACTCTACACTACCAGTATGACCTTTCAGAGTAGTTATTTCTTTCCCATTGTCTATATGCCAAACTTTAACTCAGATCTTGCACCAAAAAAAGTTGATATGATTATTAGTGGATGAAGTTATTGTGATTCGGGGATTTCGTCATGTTCTCTTGCCAAGCAAGAGAACATATATCAAATAATAACAAAAAACTCAAAGTTCCTTCTATTTATTGCACTCGATGTCCCACTTTTTTGTCATCGCCATACAAATCTAACCAACTTTCTTTTAGTCCATCAATAGCTTTAGTTAATTCATCAATTTGTACTCGTCTGACCACTGCTAAAACTGCATTGATATGAGCTTCACTTCCAGCTTTTCCTAGGTGTTGATAGCGTGAATATTCATTATCCTGATTAGTTTTGGGAAAAATTGCTTCGCTAGCTTTAAGCTGATAATACCAATAACGATGTTTTTGCCCTCGGGCTTGGTACCGTGCGACATAACATCCAGTGGGGGCAATTTCCCCATTTTTCTCAATTTCTGCCTTTTTCTGGGATAATTAAGCAATTGCTTTCTGAATACGCTCTATTCTAAGGGTTATTTCCCGTTCACTTTCTTTTTTCGCCATTTTATTCTTCAACTGGGGAGGTACAAGTGCGATGGATCTGTTATATTTGTTCTCTAGTCTAGCAAGAGAACTATTGGATGAATAATATTTTACCCCAAGTTGAAGAATTAATCTCTACTCTCAAACAATTAATGCCAACGATTTATCAGCAAGAAACCTTAGAATCTATTTTCGGTTTATTGCTAGAAGGAAAATCCCACGTACCTCATAATTGTCAAACAAAATCTGAAAGTGCAATTAGTCGTTTTTTAAATGAATATAATTGGCCAACTCGTTCTTTGATTCGTACTGTTCGTTCCTTTATTATTAATCTAATTCTTTCTACTAGAAAAAAAGGACGAAAACCTATTTTACAGGTTATGATTGATTTAACAACACTCGAAAAAGTTGGTAAGTTTGCTAATCTTAACAACTTAGTAAGAGTTTATAACCATAAGAAAGGTTTACATATTGTTGTTCTTTACTTGGTTTTAGGAAATTGGCGAATTCCTTGGAGTTTTCGGGTATACAGGGGAAAAGGAAGTCACTCACCTTCTCAATTAGCTTCAAAATTGCTCAACACATTACCTTCAATTTTAACACAGCAATTTCAGATTTATGTCTTAGGTGATACAGCTTTTGGAACAATTAAACTACTGGAAAAAATTCGAGGAAAGTCCTTTAATCATCATGCCATTATGGGAATTTCTAAAACGAGAACTTTAACTGATGGTCGGAAAGTTTCAGAAATTAAAGCTAAGGGTCAACAAGTTTATTTAACTGGTTTGAATTTCCCGGTCTATTTATCATGGGTTTGGTTGAAACGTAATGAAAAAAAAGTTCAACGTTTTGTCATTTCTACAAAACCCATGAAAGGAAAAACTATTACTAGATGGGGAAAACTTAGATGGCAAATTGAAGGATTTTTTAAGACGGTCAAACATCAATTTAGCCTTCATCGTTTTGGACAAAAAACTTTATTGGGTGTCTATCGTTGGTTAGTTTTTTCTTTGATTTCTTATTTATTGGCACATTGGGTTTATTTACAGAATGGATATCATCATGATTTAGATTGGTCTTTCAATGCACAAAATGCCTTAGTTTTACTTTTTCCTCATATTTTACTCTTATCCCTTTTGAAGCAACTAGAGTTACTTATTCCTTGGTTATATGAACGGGGTTTTGAATTTTATCTCATGAGGTGCAAGATCTGAGTTTAACAGTCTTGTCCAAACCTCCGCTGGCACTAGCTAAAGTTCTCCCGTCCGGGCTAAAAGTTAAATCAGTAACTTTATCGTAATGACCCTCAAGAGTTCTAATTTCTTCTCCATTTTCCCAGTTCCACAGTTTGATAGTCTTATCCCCGCTACTACTAGCTAATATTTTCCCATCGGGGCTAAATTCTAAACTACTAACCCAAGCTGAATGACCATTGAGCGTGCTAATTTCCGACCCATCTTCCAAACTCCAAAGCTTAATGGTATTGTCATAGCTCCCACTGGCTAATATCTTCCCATCCGGACTAAATGCTACAGCTAAAACTCTAGCATTATGGCCCTTAAGGGTATAAATTACCTTCCCATCTATCAAATTCCAAATCTTAATTGTCTTGTCTTGACTACCACTAGCTAACCAGGGATTATGGGGGCTAAATGCTAAATCTAAAACTCCATCTTTATGTCCTAGAAAACTTTGAATTTCTCTTCCCTCTTGCCAATTCCAGAGTTTGATAGTATTATCTTGACTAGCACTTGCTAAAAGAGTACCATCGGGACTAAATACTACCCTCGTAATGCCATTTTGATGACCTGACAGGGTTTTCAACTCAGTCCCAGTTTGCCAATCCCAAAGCTTAATCTGGTTGTCCCCACTACCACTAGCTAAGATTTCTCCATTGGGATTAAATGCTACGGAAAAAATAAGATCGGAATGGCCTTCAAGACTGCGAAAACTTCTCCCAGAGAATGAAGAACTATTAGAAAATAATGGAGGATTGTTTAAATTAAAATAAGAGTAAATTGAAACTGACCCTATACCCAATAAGACTGCGATGGACCCCCCAAAAAGTAATTTATTAAATACTTCTTTAACCCTTCTTGGCTTGATTGGCTGATTATTTATTTGAAGGAAAGATGGATTGCTATTTAACTCTTCCTCTGACCCTAGATTAATTGCTGCAGGAGAAGATAATTGCTTTTCAATCTGCTGGATTCTTGCTATAATAGCTTCAGCATTGATAGGGCGCATTCCCGGAAAAGGATACATCAACTCATCAATAAAATCTCCTAACCAGGGAGAAATATCTCTTGCACTATCTCGCCACAATAAACTCCCATTGTCCCGGTCTTCTGTAAATAAGGTAGGTCTTCGACCAGTAAGTAAAAAGACAAAAGTTCTTCCTAAAGCATAAAAATCCGATTGAGGAACAGCTTTGCCATTTATTTGTTCCAGAGGAGTATAACCTGGTGAGTTAATACTAGTTATACTATACTCCCCACCTACTTTACCCAAATAAGTGGCTGTAATTTCCCGAGCAGTACCAAAATCAATCAAAGCTAACTTTCCATTGGGACGAAGCATAATATTGGCTGGTTTAAGATCCCGATGAAAGTATTGGCGCTGATGAACTATTTTTAAGATTTGGGCCACTTGTTTTAACCAGTCTAAAGCTTGTTTTTCCCCAATAGGTCTATTACCATTTTTTTCTTGGAGCCATTCCTGTAAGTTCATCCCCTCAATTTTTTCCATCATCAAACAGTGCAAGGAGGGATGGTGGTCGGGAGAATAAATAAAATAACTCTCTATTTTAGGAATACCGGGATGGTTGAACTTACCTAAGATTGTTGCTTCTTGCTGGAACAATTCCACTGCTTTAGGATTATAATTTTTGAGGACTTTGAGAATTTTCTCCTTTCCTCGGTAATCTGCTTCATAAATAGTGCCAAAACCGCTATCATCACTGAGGAGGCGCAAGACTCGATAACGGTTTTCTAGCAGCAAGGAGGAGTGACAACTGGGGCAAAATTTCTCCTGGGAATCAGAAATTTTGGGCTGATGACAATTAGGATTGATGCAGTAACTCATTTTTTCAGCAAGACCGGGAAGAAAAAAGAAAACTATTGCTATCTTGCTTTTATTCTTAAGCAATGCTAATCTAGGAACTGATAAGTATATTAGCTCAAAGTATTTGCTAAAAGCGAGATCAACTTTATTTGTTATAAAAGATGACTGAGCGCAAAACTTTTTTATTGGATTTCGAGAAACCCCTTTATGAGATGGAAGCGCGGCTGAAACAGATCCAAGAACTAGCCACGGAAAATAATGTGGATGTCTCGGAGCAAATTGCCCTGTTAAAAGCTAAAGCTGTACAATTACGCCAGGAAATTTTCAGTAGTCTCACCCCATCTCAACGCTTGCAACTGGCCCGCCATCCTCGCCGTCCTTCTACTTTAGATTATATTCAGGCGATTACGGATGAATGGTTCGAGCTGCATGGCGATCGCGGTGGTTATGACGATCCGGCTTTGGTGGGAGGAGTGGCTCGTTTGGATGGCCGCCCCGTTGCTATTCTGGGACACCAAAAGGGAAGAGATACAAAGGATAACGTTGCTCGAAATTTTGGCATGCCCACTCCTAATGGCTATCGCAAAGCAATGCGTTTAATGGAACACGCCCACAAATTTTCCATGCCCATTATAACTTTTATCGATACTCCAGGGGCTTGGGCGGGAGTGGAAGCGGAAAAACTGGGACAAGGAGAGGCGATCGCTTTCAATCTCCGAGAAATGTTCCGTCTTGATGTTCCCATTATCTGTACGGTAATTGGAGAAGGAGGTTCAGGGGGAGCTTTGGGTATTGGTGTGGGCGATCGCTTGTTGATGTTAGAACACGCAGTTTATACCGTAGCCAGTCCTGAAGCCTGTGCGGCTATTCTTTGGAAAGATGCCAAAAAATCGGAACAAGCAGCTATGGCTCTCAAAATCACCGCTCAAGATTTAAAAAATTTAGGGATTATCGATGAAATTCTCCCGGAACCTCCTAAAAGTGCCCATGCCGATCCTCTCGGGGCCGCAGCAATCCTGAAAAAGTCCCTTTTGGAAAATCTTGAAAAACTTTCTCAATTTACTCCCCAGCAGCTTCAAGATTTGCGGTACCAAAAGTTTCGCTCCATGGGGGTATTCGAGCAACTTTCCTGCTGAAAAAAATTTTTGTTTAATTTAAGCTTCTCTGGGTGCTAGAATTAAAAAAAAAACATTTTTTAACATTTGCCAGTGACTCAATGGATTATCTCTGAATCGGCAATTAGATCTAGATATTTCTTATCTAACTCCATTCAGGGTTAATTTGTTGCGTTTGGTTAACAGGGTCTGATGAACGAGGAAATGACCGTTATGCCTGGTTCTGTGACTCTGTAAGGGCCGGCAGAAGTTTTCTTTTCTTTATCTATATACTACCAAGAAATTTTCATGACAATAACTTACTCCAACGGTTCCCATGGCTCTAATGGTGCTAAATTGCTCCCAATGATGTCTAGTTCCGATCCTCTCAGCCCTGATTTAAGGGAGCGCGTTACCGCTAGGCCAGATCGCAATACACATGGGGGTAAAGAAGCACAAATTAAACCTGCTTCAGAATGGAAGACAAATATGATGGATGCCGTTAGCACCATGTTAGAGGCAGTGGGAGAAGATCCGGAACGAGAAGGATTGCTGAAAACACCGAAGCGGGTAGCTGAGGCAATGCAATTTCTCACTCAAGGCTATAATCAGTCCCTGGAGGAAATTGTCAATAATGCCATCTTTGATGAAGGCCATAATGAAATGGTCTTAGTGCGGGATATTAATTTCTTCAGTCTTTGCGAACACCACATGCTGCCCTTTATGGGTAGGGCTCATGTTGCTTATATACCCAATCAAAAGGTAGTTGGTTTGAGCAAGTTGGCTCGAATTACGGAAATGTATTCTCGGCGCTTGCAGGTGCAAGAACGCCTCACTCGCCAAATTGCAGAAGCAGTTCAGACTGTCTTGGAACCCCAGGGAGTTGCGGTGGTCATGGAAGCAACTCATATGTGTATGGTGATGCGAGGTGTGCAAAAACCCGGTTCTTGGACCGTTACCAGTGCCATGCTCGGAGTGTTTAAAGAGGAGCAGAAAACTAGAGAGGAATTCTTAAATTTGATTCGTCATCAACCTGGCTTCTGTTAGGCTTGGTTATTGGTTATTGGTTGTTTGTGATAGGCGAATCTCTGGTTAGAATTTGGAACAATCGGGTGACTCGATCTAAGTCTTTGTCTCCGGGCGCTCGCTCCACACCACTGGATAAGTCTATACCACTAGGATCGACTTCCCTCAAAGCAGCCAAAATGTTTTCTGGTGTCAGTCCTCCAGCCAAGAACCAAGGTAAAGATGGGCGAAATGCTTTTAAACTTTGCCAATGGAGAGTTTGGCCCGTACCTCCCAGTAAATGGGGATGATAGGCATCTAATAGGAGGGTATGGGCACAATTGCTGTAAGCATTAGCCCTGGATAAAGACTCGACAGTTTTCACTCTCAGGGCTTTGATAATTTCCACTTTAGGTAATTGTTCTCGCAGTTTCTGGCAAAATTCTGGCGATTCGTCTCCGTGAAGTTGAACTCCAGTTAATCCTGCTGTAGCTACTGCTAGACTGATATCCTTGGGCTGGGCATTGACAAAAACCCCAATACGGTCAACTTCTGGGGGTAGTATAGTGACAATTGTTTTAATTTGAGCTATGGAAACAAACCGTGGCGATGAGGGGACGCAGATGAATCCCAGGGCAGTAGCTCCTAAATTGGCGATCGCCTTTCCCTGTTCCGGTTTAGTAATGCCGCATATTTTAACCCGCATTATCCCACTTTTTGAGAATAATTCTATTTTCGTCTTAAGTTAGCACAGCTGTGCTAACCTATAGATTATCAATTATAAACCCACCGCTCAGTTTAAACTGTTGACTATAGAATGAGCCTGGGGTAATACCCCCCTTATCCTTGAGTAATATCCCAATCTTTAACAACCTTGACAAAACAGCAGTATATTGATTAGAATTGCTAGATAAAGATTGAGTAATATAAAAATGTTTGCTTGTCAACAAAATCTACTTCATCTTAATAAGCTAGAAAAGGCTGTGGTAGCGTTCATCTGCCAACAAAGCGATAGCCTATATAATAGCGCACTCTATGAAGTTCGACAGCAATATTTAAAATCTAGCCAGACAACAATAGATGATGAATGTATAGTTAGGAGGAGCCAAGGGCATCTAGCAAAGTACAGTTTCTGGTGTCACACTTTGAAGAATAATAAAAATTACAAAAGTCTTTTTGCTCAAGCTGCCCAACAAACACTAAAAAGCTTAGTAAAATATCTCAAATCTTACAAAGCTTTTTGGAAAAAATTCTTCAAAACTAGAAGAGCGCAAATACACGAATTCTACGGGAGCGAATTGATTGAAGTAACAGAAAGCTACACTTCCCAAGCAAGTTTATTCGATGATGAGAATATTTCCGAATACGGTGAAAAACCCAGTAGCTGGAAACCATCAGGAAGAAGTAGTATAGACGAAAGGTCCGGTAGTCTGTACCGAGGTTTGTATCCCACTGAAGCTGGCTATCCAGCTAATGCTGATGAGCTAGCTTGTGCTAACTTATTGTCAAAAGTAAACTTAAGTAGAGTTTCTAGGGGGTATTTGACCGCCCCAGCTAGGGTTTACCTTTGGGTAGGGGCGCACAGATGTACGCCCCTACAGAAAACAAAACAATTTGCTCCAGTTAAAACGCTCTCTTGTTTTAACCGCTTAGAATCCCCAGCGATAAATCGCCCTTGTGTGTCAAGACTATGAACCAAGGCGTAGTAAACTTGGACAAGAAAGACTAGGGAAAAACAATCTCCAAGATTTTATGGGGATTCTTAATGGTTCCAGGTCAAAAGGCAAAAATCTTTTTAAGATGGAACGTCGGTGATTACTTTAATCCTACTACATCCCCTCCAATCGGTTCCAGTTCAAAGCTGGACTTTTAAGACCGAATCGCTGATTCGGATTGGACGATCTACTGATAATAACGTAGTTCTCTATAGCGCGGTGGTTTCCCGCCGTCATGTCGAGATTAAGAATGGCGATGAGGGCTGGGAAGTCATTAATTTAGGTGCTAATGGAACCTATATTGATGGCAAACGGATTACCCGAACTTTAGTTGAGGACACTATGATTATTAGACTAGCTAGTTCAGGTCCAAAAATACAAATTCGACTTGACTCGGTAGAAGCAGCTCTGGATCTGGAAAATTCTGAGAATCAACCTCCTAAAGAACCCAGAGATAGTTCAAGAGATACCTTGATAAGCTAACTGAGGAGATTAGTAATTGGTAATTAATTGGTAATTGTCTTAGTTAATTAATTGCTTTACTGGTAATTTCTTGAATTGACTCCAGTGAAACTTGTTTGTCCTCGCTATGGGTAATAAGCCAGAGAAGATATTCTCTATTTCCTGCTGGTCCGGTAAGAGGCGATGGGGTTAAACCTCTATATTCCCATCCTATTTTTTGTGCTTTTTCAAGTACTTGAAAAATAGCTTCAGCTTGATGGTTGGGGTTGCGAACGACTCCTTTTTTCCCTACTAAATTACGCCCCACTTCAAATTGGGGCTTTACCAACAATACTGCCTCTCGGGGCGTATCCAGCAAGTTCCACAGCACATCCAAGACCTTCCTCAAGGAAATAAAAGATAAGTCCATTACCCCGAAATCCGCCGGGGTTTCTTCTCCATATAAATCTCCAGGAGTGAGGTAGCGAAAATTAGTTCGTTCTTTTAATCTTACCTGGGGATTTTGGCGGATATTCCAAGCTACTTGTCCGTAACCCACATCTACCCCATAAACCCTTTTTGCTCCTTTTTGTAGCAAGCAGTCGGTAAAGCCGCCAGTAGAAATGCCGCCATCCAGGCAAATACGCTCCCTTACATCAATTTTAAAGACTTCTAAGGCTCGAGCTAATTTTTCCCCCCCTCTAGATACATAGGGGGGTTTTTGTTTAATCTCAATCTCCGCAGCAGTATCTACCTCAGTACCTGGTTTATCGATTACTTGCTGATTTACCTTGACGAACCCCGCTCTAATTAATCTTTGGGCTGAGGAGCGAGAGGAGCTAAGATTGCGGTCTAATAATAAGGTATCGAGTCTTTGTTTCAAGGTTGTGGGCGAGTCATTTAAAAAATCGGCTTTGCATAATTGAGACATGAATAAATAAAAATTAGCTCTCTTGTTTATAACTTGTTTGTCGATCTTTGTCCAGGTTTTTGCCTACTAGTTAGCACCTCATTAAAAAAATCTACCCCCGTCTCTTCAGAGCGGGGTGCTGATAGTGAGTTTTTAATAAGGTTGGGGATGGACTTAATAACTACTGCCAGTTTTACGGTGATGAATAGCAGTTACTCCAGAGGTTTGTAACAACTGTCCTTTTTTAGCTTGGGCGTAAATAACCCAGTGGTCGCCACATTCCATACGGTTGGCAACTTGGCATTCTAAATAAGCTAGAGCATCTTGGAGAATGGGAGAACCATTTTCAGCTAATTGAATTTCTAAATCAGCAAAACGGTCTTCCCCTGGAGCAAAAGGCTTAAGAAATTGTTTCATTAAGCCCTGATGATTTCCTTCCTGCAAAATATTGAGGACGAATTCGCTGTTAATATTTAATAAGGATTCCACCGCTCTTTCTTTGGCCACCGCTACGGTAAAACCTGGGGGATTGAAGGTGGCTTGAGAGACCCAAGAAGCTAGCATTCCGCCGCTCAAGTTATCTTGCTTAGTAGTCACTACGCACAGAGAACCCACAATTCTGCCTAAAGCTTGTTCTGTCCGCGCTGCTTGAGAAGTAGAGACGGATTGTTTCGGTTTGCGGGCTTTTTGGGCTTTTTTCAATTTCTGGGCAAAATCAGTTCCTGCTTGTTCGCAGTATTGGATGGTGACATCGGTGGGTTTGAATTTGACCTTGATGGTGTCGAAACCAAAGCTATATCCTCCATCTCGCAATTTACTTTCCAGCAGCTCGATCGCCTCTCCACTCCAACCGAAGGAACCGAATACTCCCACTAGTTTAGTTTTATCAGCATTGGCCAGGGCGATTCCCAAGGCGGTTTGAATCTGGGTGGGTGCGTGACCTCCCAGGGTGGGAGAACCCAAAATCAAGCCTGCAGACTTTTGTACTGCTGCTTTGATTTCATTGGGTTCGGCAAATTCTGCATTGATAGATTCTACTGCTACTCCTGCTTTGGTAATACCTCGAGCGATGGCTTGGCCCACGGTGGCGGTATTGCCGTAAGCTGAGGCGTAGATTAGGGCAATGGTGATAGGTTGGGACTTTTTGGTTTCTGCCCATTGTTGGTAGTCCTCAACTAGTTTTGTTGTGTTGTAACGTACTAAGAGACCGTGACCGGGGGCGTAGATTTGAGCTGGAAAGCTCTTGAGTTTGTCTAAGGCTGCCGTTACTTGCCGGGTATTGGGAGCCATGAGACAATCGAAATAGTAGCGGCGGTCTTCGGTATATTCTTCCCCCCCTTCCTCTAAAACTCGATCGCCGCAGACGTGAGCCCCAAAGAGTTTATCGGTATAGAGGATTTGGGTTTTGCTGTCGTAGGTACAAAGGCGATCGGGGAAGCGAGGGTCCGGTGTGGGGATGAATTGTAAACTGCGATCTTCCCCTAAATCGATTGTTTCTTCTCCTTTAACTACGGTTATATTTAGTTTGTCCTCTGGTAATATGTTGTTCAGAGAAATTGCACCGGGATTGGAACAAATAAGAGTTATTTCTGGTGCTAGTTCCAGGATTTTTTTCAGGGTTACGGCCCTGTTGGGATTGACGTGACCGAGGATGATGTAATCAATTTTGCTGGGGTTGATTCTGGCTTGTAAAGCAGTGAGAAAAATCTCGGTAAATGATTCTCCTGGAGGGTCAATTAAGACTGTTTTTTCGGCTTGAATTAAGAAAGAGTTGGCTGTAGTTCCTTTTTTCAATCCGTATTCTATCTCAAATTTGAGTCTGTCCCAGGTGCGCGATCGCATTACGATGGTGTCTTCTGTAATTCCATATACTTGGACATCTTTAGGTTTGTTTTTGTTTTTTTTCTTGAAGAAGGAGATGAACGTAGATAAAAAGCGAAAAATATTCATATATCAGTTGATAGTTGACAGTTGATAGTTGACAGTTGATAGTTATACAATAACCGGTTGGTTGCTCTCACTTCAAATGATGATTAATTATTTCATCTAGGTCAGTCTAGGTCAATCTTTACAATCTAACTTTTTAACCTGTCTCTGGATAGCTGCTTCCATAATAGCGATATTTTCAGGGGTATCTGGTATTGGATACAACTCGCTATTTTCAGAAATAACTTCTAGGCGATCGGCAAGTTTATAAAAGGCTTCGTCATCAGTTCTATGGGAAAGAAGGTAGGCTCGCAGTTCAGCGATACTCATGGTGTCAAAATTTGGTTTCATTTATAGCAGTTGACAGTTGATAGTGGACAGTTGATAGTTATACAGCAACCTGCGGTTGCTCTGATATCATAGTAAACACTCTCATGGTCCAGTATATTAAATCGATTTTAGGGCGATTGTTATATCAAATACGTTTAGGTTTGCTACAAATAGGGTTTATCCCCCTAAATCCCCCATGCGGTCGGGGGACTTTTAACATAGAAGTGTAGTCTTAAGTAAGAGCAACCAACCGGTTGCTGTATAACTATCAACTATCAACTATCAACTATCCACTATCAGATGTCTAATAATAATTCCCCACTTTACGATGGTGAACGGCAGTGAGTGCGTCGGGATTGGAAATGCGACCGTTACTTACTTTGCTGTAAACTATCCAGTGGTCGGAACATTCCATGCGACTTTCTACTTCGCACTCTAAATAGGCCAGAGCTTCCGTTAAGATTGGAGAGCCATTGGTTGCTGTTTGGGTCTCAACTCCGGCAAAGCGATCGGCACCGGGGGGGAAACGCTTGAGGAAGTGCTTCATTAAACCTTGGTATTTTCCTTCCTCAAGGATATTTAAGACAAAGCGATCGCCCACTTGCATTAAGGATTCAATGGCCCGATCTTTGGCTACAGCTACAGTGAAACCGGGGGGCTCGAAGCTGGCTTGGGTCACCCAGGAGGCCAACATGGCGCTCTTGAGGCCACCTTTTTTAGCGGTAAGAATGTAGAGTCCGCCGCTCAAACGTCCCATAGCTTTATCTAAGTCGCTGTCTAGGGATTTTCTGGCGAGTACTTTCTTGTCTAAGTTCAGAGCTTGTCCCAAGTCAGTTCCCGATTCTTCGCACAGTTGATAGATGGCTTCGGTGGGGGTTTCTTTGATTTTGATGGGGGGAAAAGCTTCTTTTAAGCCTAAATCCCGGAATTTACTCAGCATGGGGTCAATGGGCTCGTCATTGCCGCCGTAGGACTCCAATAGACCGATGGCTTGCTTGCTTTTGGCTGCGGCTAAAATGGCTCCCATGTTGCTGGCTATTTCTTTTTCATTGTTGCCAGAAAGAGGAGGCATGGCAATGGCTAGTCCTGCCGAGCGACTTACCAGTTCCTGCACTTCCTGGCTGTCGGCGGATTTGAGATCTACCATTTCTACCGCTACTTCTGCTTTAGTGATGCCTTTGGCTATGGATTGGGAAAGGCGATCGCACCAACCGTAATCGGAAGTATAGAACACGGCCACAGTCTTTTCTGCTTTAGCTTGGGCTTGGCTCCAAGTGCGATAGTTATTCAGCAGTTCCCGTACATTGTATCGCAGTAAAGGTCCGTGTCCGTTGGCTACGGTAGTTATTTCTCCCAGTTTGTCCATGCGCTTCATGGCGGAGAGGACCGAACGGGCGTTGGGAGCCATCAAGCAATCATAATAGAAGCGGTAGTCTGGTTTG
The DNA here is from genome assembly GCA_964006365.1 of Trididemnum miniatum. Classification (NCBI taxonomy): domain Eukaryota; kingdom Metazoa; phylum Chordata; class Ascidiacea; order Aplousobranchia; family Didemnidae; genus Trididemnum; species Trididemnum miniatum. Next base: position 14,345 of record CAXFYD010000004.1, on the reverse strand, counting down.
ATGGCTTTTAAGTTATTGTCGAAGACGCTGTTAGAGCAGAAGTGCATGCCGAAAGCATCGCAGCTAAAGAGGGTTTCCGTGGCGCGATCGTAGGAGAAGATAGTGTCCGGCCAGTGAAGGTTGGGAGCGTTGACGAATTCTAAGATGTGACCTTGACCTAAGTCTAAAGTATCCCCGTTTTTAACAATTTGCCGTTCAAAGGGTTGATGAACCAGGTTTTCCAGGAATTGAATTGCTACTTTAGAACCGACTACCTTTATTTGGGGGGCCAGTTCCAGGAGGTCTGGGACTAAACCGCTGTGGTCTGGTTCTGTATGGCTGACGATGAGGTAGTCTAGGGCAGAAGGTTTAATTATGCCTTTGAGGGTATTTAAATAAAGTTTGCGGAATTTGGCATGGGAGGTGTCGATGAGGGCGGTTTTCTCGCCGCGAATCAGGTAGGAGTTGTAGGTAGTACCGTTTTGCAGGCCAAACTCAATATCGAACCGGTCTCTGTCCCAGTCTAAGGAGCGGATGGCTGTGGTTTCTGCAGCAATCTCTTTTGCTTGGATGGTTAGCTTTGAGGCTTTTTTTGAGGTTTTTATGAAGTTTTTGAGGAAAGGGAAGAATAATAGCATCTTGTTTCTCTTAGTGCAAGTTTTTTTTAGTTTTTGTGTAAATTTTTGTTACAAAATATTATAGCAAAGGGAAAATATAGCGCTACGCGCAATTCAAAATTCAAAATTCAAAATTCAAAAATAGGCTGTGACTAGGTTTCAGGCTTTATTAACGTCCTAACCTAAATGCTTCGTGCTATATAATTAAAAATTAAATTTTCACTAACAAAAGATAAGTTTTTCTTATATATGGTTGGGTTGTTGACTCTATAGCGCTTCGCGCAGGTGTAGTTACATGCTACATTTTTATACAAAAGCGCTGCATCTGCTGCATCACCTTTGTACAAAGCGTGCATGGGCATTTTTTTTGTCAACCTCTTAATTGTTCATTGTTAATTGTTCATTGCTCATTGCTATAGGTTGATGATGAATTGGGTTGGGTTGGCGATCGGCAATTCCCGGCTTCATTTTGCTTGGTTTCGGGGAGAAGAGTTGCAGTTAGTTTGGGAAAGGGAACATTTAGGGGAAGGGGAGTTGCCTGGGGATGTTTTATCTGCTGGTTTGGGTTTCGATTGCTCTCAGGATGGTGTCTTTAGGGATAAGAAAATTGATTGTGTTTGTGTAGTTTCGGTGGTTCCTAGGCAAACGGAATTGTGGCGCAATTATGCCCATACCTGGGTTATTGGTTTGGAGGATATTCCTTTGAAAGGTCTTTATCCCAGTCTGGGAGGCGATCGGGCTTTGGCTTTGTGGGGTGCGGGAGCAACTTGGGGATTTCCCTGTTTGGTAATTGATGGGGGGACAGCTCTTACTTTTACTGGAGGGAAGGAGGATGGGGTTTTAGTGGGAGGAGCTATTTTACCGGGGTTGAGGTTGCAGTTGCAGTCCTTGGGGCAGGGGACTGCTGCTTTACCGGAGGTGAGATTGGGGGAACAGTTGCGGTCCCGTTGGCGATTGGATACGCCGGGAGCCATTGAAAGTGGGGTTATTTATACGGTTTTGGCGGGGATTAAGGATTTTATTCTGGATTGGTGGCAGGAGTTTCCCGAGAGTCAGGTGGTTTTGACTGGGGGAGATGGTGGTTTATTGTTTCGTTATTTACAGTTGTTGTATCCAGACATAGGGAAGAGGGTTGTTTGGGAAGAGAAGCTTATTTTTTTAGCAATGAAGTTGTTGGTTGGTGGTTGTTAGTTGTTGGTTGTTGGTTGTTGGTTGTTTGTTATTTGTTGTTGGTTGTTGGTTGTTGGTTGTTTGTTAATTTAAAATTGTACTTTTGTGGCACATCTAAAAACGTGGATTCTTATTGTAGGTTGGGTTGAGGCAACGAAACCCAACAAGCCAAGGAAACTTGTGTTGGATTTCGCGATATCGAAACCCAATCTACTCAATTTTCAGCACAGAAACCGGGTTTCTATTATTACTTTGCTATTAAGATAAAAATTTTGGTAAGAAACCCGGTTTCTAACCCACGCTCAGGGCAAGCCCAACAGCACAAGACATTGATATTGAATTTTCAGCACAGAAACCGGGTTTCTATTATTACTTTACTATTAAGATAAAAATTTTGGTAAGAAACCCGGTTTCTAACCTACGCTCATGCTTATATCCAATATGAAAATGGTTGCTATATCCCCCTAAATCCCCCTTATCAAAGGGGGACTTTGAGCATAGTTGTTGGTTGTTGGTTGTTTGTTATTGGTTGTTTGTTGTTTGTTAATTTAGAATTGTACTGTCGTAGCACATCTAAAAATATGGATTCTTATTGTAGGTTGGGTTGAGGCAACGAAACCCTTCGACTACGCGGCCCCCGAGACTCGTCGAAGGGCAGGGCAACGCCCAACAGCACAAGACATTGATATTTGGTTTTCAGCACAGAAACAGGGTTTCTATTATTACTTTGCTATTAAGATAAAAATTTTGGCTCTTATTCCCGGTTTCTAACCCACGCTCATGTTTAATAAACCTTCCCTTCTTGATAAAGTTTTGTTTGTTTTAATAACCTGCGGTCAAAAGTAGTTTTTTGGGCTGAATATGTAGAAAGTCAATCGTGGGGTAGCCCTCTGGGCTGCCTAAGAGTAAGCCGCGACTATTGAGAATATAAAATTGAACTGTTTTTGTTCGCACCCGTTTTAATTTCAAATATGAAAATGGTTGCTATATCCCCCTAAATCCCCCTTATCAAAGGGGGACTTTGAGCATAGTTGTTGGTTGTTTGTTGTTTGTTATTGGTTGTTTGTTGTTTGTTAATTTAGAATTGTACTGTCGTGACACATCTAAAAATATGGATTCTTATTGTAGGTTGGGTTGAGGCAACGAAACCCTTCGACTACGCGGCCCCCGAGACTCGTCGAAGGGCAGGGCAACGCCCAACAGCACAAGACATTGATATTTGGTTTTCAGCACAGAAACAGGGTTTCTATTATTACTTTGCTATTAAGATAAAAATTTTGGCTCTTATTCCCGGTTTCTAACCCACGCTCATGTTTAATAAACCTTCCCTTCTTGATAAAGTTTTGTTTGTTTTAATAACCTGCGGTCAAAAGTAGTTTTTTGGGCTGAATATGTAGAAAGTCAATCGTGGGGTAGCCCTCTGGGCTGCCTAAGAGTAAGCCGCGACTATTGAGAATATAAAATTGAATTGTTTTTGTCCGCACCCGTTTTAATTTCAAATATGAAAATGGTTGCTATATCCCCCTAAATCCCCCTTATCAAAGGGGGACTTTGAGCATAGTTGTTGGTTGTTGGTTGTTTGTTATTGGTTGTTTGTTGTTTGTTAATTTAGAATTGTACTGTCGTGACACATCTAAAAATATGGATTCTTATTGTAGGTTGGGTTGAGGCAACGAAACCCTTCGACTACGCGGCCCCCGAGACTCGTCGAAGGGCAGGGCAACGCCCAACAGCACAAGATATTGATATTGAATTTTCAGCACAGAAACCGGGTTTCTATTATTACTTTGCTATTAAGATAAAAATCTTGGCAAGAAACCGGGTTTCTAACCCAGGCTCACCCTTAATAAAGCTTGCTTTCTTTTTTATATAGCGCTTCGCGCTGGTGTCGTTACATGCTACTTTTTATACAGAAATACTACAGTTGCTGCATCACCTTTGTACAAAGCGAAAGGGGCATTTTTCTGCTCGATCTCTTAATTGTTCATTGTTAATTGTTAATTGCTCATTGCTATAGTTTATTGTTCAGAACATGCTTCTAGTTGTTTGTCGTGGGTACGCAAGTAATCTTCTAGCCATTGGCAACCTTCTTCTAGCAGTTTATCTAATGTGGGAACCGGTAATAACCAGATTTTGCCATCTGCGTTTCCTACTATTATCTCTTTTCCATCAGTAGTAAAGCTCAAACTGGTTACGGAATCTTGGCGATCGAATTGAGCTAGTTGCTGTCCTGACAATAGCCATAGTTTCACTGTATCATCTAGACCTGCAGTAGCAAAGAGCTGTCCGTCGGGACTGAAACTCATATGAGTTATTTCACCTTGATGGGCGAGAATAATACCTTGCTGCTTTCCCGAGAGGCTCCACAGTTTGACAGTACCATCCTGACTGGCAGTAAAAAGTTGTTTGCCATTGGGACTAAAATTTACAGCCGTTAACCATTGCGAATCTGCCTGAAAACTACCTTGCTGCTTTCCAAAGCGATTCCAGATTTCAATCTTGCCATCTTCATCGGCAGTGGCAATTAGCTGCCCATCTGGACTAAAATTTATATCATTAATCCAGGTTTGACGACTTCCAAACTTATCTTTTACCTCTCCTGATAAATTCCAAAGTTTTACTCCTTCTTCCTCGTCAACGGTAGCGATGAGTTGTCCATCGGGACTAAAATTTATATCAGTAATCAAGCTTTGATAACTTCCGAATTCATCTTGTATTTCTCCTGATAAATTCCACAGTTTTACTCCTTCTTCCCACTCAGCGGTAGCCATAAGTTGCCCATTGGAACTAAAATCAACACTGGCAACCCAGCTTTCTAACTTATTTAGTTGTTTACCTGAGAAATTCAATAGTCGTGTCGTGCCATCTTCACTAGCAATAAGAATTAGATTTATATTTGGACTTGCATCAATTACCCTACCTAAATCACTCTGCCAGGAAATAAACTGCTTGGGAGCAAGGTTCCAAATAGTGACCTTTCCATTGTTACTGGCAGTTATAAGTTGCTTCTCGTCCTGGATAAAACTTCTACTAGATAATGTTGTTTGATAATTTTTTAACTGAGCTAACTGCTCACCGGATATACTCCAAACTATTACATCCCCATCTTTTCCAGTGGTAACAATTTGTTGTCCATCAGGACTAAAACTGATGTCATTAAATCCGTAACTATCATTATATAATATAAACTGCTGCTCTCCTGACAAGTTCCAAAGTCTTATTGTTTCCAAGCTGGCAGTGGCAATCTTTTGTCCATCTGGACTAAAACGCAATTTATATATTTCTCTTTGATGGCCATTAAACTGAGCCAATATCTCTCCTGATAAATGCCAAAGTAGCACAGTACCATCTTTACTTCCAGCAGCAATATGCTCACCATCAGGGCTAAAATTGACAGAATAAACTGAACTGCGATGACCTTTAAACTTAGCTAGTTGTTCTCCTGATAAGTTCCAAATTGCTACAGTACCATTCTCATGAGCGGTAGCAATTTTTTCTCCATCTGGACTAAAACTGACACTGTAAATTATGTTCTCATGAGCTTGGGTTTTATATTGCTGTTGTCCTGATAAGTTCCAAATTGCTAGAGTACCATCCTCACCAAAGGTAGCAATCTTTTCCCCATCTGGGCTAAAACTGAGATTAAAGATTTGTCCCTCATGAGCATTAAATTCACTTTGTTTCTGTCCTGATAAGTTCCAAATGTTTACCTTTCCATTTCTATCTCCAGTAGCTATATACTTGCCATCGGGGCTAAAACTAATAGTATTTACTTCTGATTGATTAATTCTAATTTGGTTTTGCTCGCGGATGTTGTGGAGTATCCTTTGTAAAGTTAGCAGGGGATTAATAGCTGGATATTCTTCTAAAGAACGATTGTCTTTAACTAAAGACTGCAATCTTTGACCAATTTCCATTGCAGATAGTAAAGCATCTAGTTGAGCAAATTCAAACTGTTGCCAAGCAGTAGTTGCTTCCCTTTCTAGTTTTATCCCTTCTCGTGCTTGTTGTAAGCGTTGAAAGGATTGGTTTGCCCATAGTCCTAAAAACATTGTACCAATAAAGGAAATAAATAAAATAACAGAACCAATGCTAATTCTTTTATTAGCTTTTTGTTTTGCTTCTGTTTCTATTGCTAAAGATATTTCAGTTTCTCGTTGTTCTAATTGTTGACTGGCTTCTAAGAATTGATGGTCCATATCTCCCAAACTTTTCCCTTTTTTCCAGGCTAAAGCATCCGCTAAGGCTTGTCCTCGCAACAACCGAGATTCATCCTGATAATGGGAATTAAGCCAAGCAGTGATAGCTGCTGAATAAGGACGGAGTTTGGCTAATTCTCTTTCAATCCAGTCATTATTAAATATTTCCTGATAAATAGAATTGAAGACTGTTAATTTACCATCATCTTTAACTACTATACCGGACAAGAGTAGTTCTTGTTGTTCTTTACTTCCATCTGCAATAATTGCTCCTTTATGCCAGATTTCCTGATATTTACCTAGCAAAAGTACCGCTCGCTGCTCTTGTTTGAGAAGGCGATCGCGGATAGTTCTCAAATGTTGCGGTTCGTCCTGAGATTCCCAATTCCTAATCAGGTATTTTCTCACTATATCACTTACATTTAGATTTCTAGTTTCTCCCTTTTCTAATACCAAGTTACACAACTTTTGAGTCAAAAAAGGTTGTCCCCCTGTCCAAAATAAAATATCCTCAAGAATTTCTTGAGGATTATCTACTTTTCCTACTAATCCTTGAGTTAAAGGTAATTCAGCTTCTTCTATCGTAAAGCCATTGAGTGGAATACGACAACCAATATTAAAAGGAGTTATTTCTTTATTTTCAATCAAATCTGATGGCGTTCCCACTCCCAGGAGACAAAAACTGAGGCGATTGTATTGTTGGTTATTTGCTCTTTGATTATAGTAAGCCCTAATCAAAACAAAAAAATCATCGGTGAAATTGCCTAGATTCAGAACAAAATCAATTTCATCGATGAAAATAACAATTCTTTTCTTTATTGATTCTAAAATTAGATTAGATATTAATTCATTTAATCTCTGGCTGGGGGATAAAAGTTTTTGCTCTTGCCACCAAGTGCGCCAATTAAATGTATCTCCGATATAAATCTCTTTCATCAGAGAATTGGCAATACTAGCATACCATTGCTCGGAAGATACTTTTGAACCAATAGCTGACAAGTCAACATCCAGACAAATTATATCTTGTGCGGCCAACTTTTCTTTCGTTCTTACTCGCAAACTAGATTTTCCCATTTGGCGAGAATTTAGCACGTAGCAATATTGTCCAGCCAGCAACCTCTCATATAGTTCTGTATCTGCTTGTCTCTCTACATAGGTAGGATGATTTGGTGGTAAAGTACCGCCGACTTTATATCCTGTTTCTATCATTGTTTCTCTTTTATTTTAGGGAATATCCCCCTAAATCCCCCTTAATAAGCTATCCTTTATAAACATCTTTCTTTACAAAAAATTTGACAAAATTGAATTTATATGCATGGGTAGATAGACATTGATTTATCTAGCATCTTGTCCGATTATAATCGGCGATAGCTCCGGGATAGCGATCGCTAAGATAAAGCATCAAAAAAAGTTGATAATCGTATTAGGGTTTATTAAAAAAGTCTATTGTTCTCTTGTTTTCCTAGAGAACAAAAAAACTCATTTTATAAGATGAAAACATATTTTCTCTAAATAGAAGAAACAGAACCAAAAGAATTATGACAAAGCAGCCAAGTGGAAGCAATATCATCTAATCTTTTAAGACCGCGCCAAAGAGTTTTTACTCCAGGGACTCCATCATTTTTTCTGCCTAAAAAACCTCCCAACTGTGCAATCCAACGAACCGCTTCTGCTAAGGTAGGAGGACGAGGTTCATGATAGTTTTTTCCATGAATAGTAGCATAAAGAGATTGCCATTCATGAGGTTCCAAAACTACTGAACAATCATTATTTGGATGAGTTCTAGCTATATAAGTAAGCCAAAGTAAACGCCAAGCTACAATAGAGTAAGTGGCTAAAGCCATCTCTAAACGTTTAGCAGTTTTTAATTGAAGTTTTTCTAAAGCACAGCCACTTTTTAGAGTATAATGATAACGTTCTATAAGCCAACGATAACTGTACCATTTTACATAACGAATTACATCTGAGATGTTACTAATTGGCAAGGTAGTCAGCAATAACCAACTAATAGGTTTTTCTTCTCCTGGTGGCTCTTCTTCTAAAGCTAAAATTACTTGTAACTTAATTGTTTTTAATTGCTCTTGTGATTTACGATTTTGAGGTGGTTGAATAGTTAGACTGGTATATCTAAGACATAATTTAGCACTACGAGCTTTTCGAGAGGAATTTCTTTTTAATTCTACTGTAATTTCTCCAGAGGGCTTAACCTCTTCTATAGCTTCTTTTAAATGAAATTCAGAATCAATTAAACATCTATTTTGAGTAGCTCTAATCAGTAATTCTGAATTCTGAGGACGGGTAAAAGCTAATAAATCGTAAAAATCTGCTTCCCTATCTGCAATTGTTACCACTTTTTTCTCTGAAGGAATTAATTCATGTGTCATCCTTAAACCATTAAGCCATTTGTTACTTTCTTTAGATACGGTTGGTTTTTGATGACGTTTTTTGGCTTTTCCCAATTCTGATATATCTCTTGCCCATACTTGTTGATTTATCAGACCTAATGGCAACCCCTCTGTTGTTACTGCTATAGTAGAATGTACTTTCAACCCTCGAGAATATTTACTATCGAGGTATCCTATTCCTTTGATAGCTGGATGGTTAGTATAGTTTAATTCTGTTGTATCCTCAATATTTAAAATGCAATTGTATTGTTGGATTCTTTCTATAGTCGAATTAATATGAGGTTGTCTAATTTGTTCTGGTTTTATGTAGGGAGAATCCCAAAAGTCATAGGTTGCTTTTGTGTTGGCCCAATTTTTACTAGCTTCTGGCACAGTACTATTTGGTTTTTTAGTTAGATTTTCAACAATTGAAATTAATCTTTTTGTTCGTCTAGTATCTCCCAGTTGAGCGCTTTTTAATTCTTTTGTTGCCCATCCTTCCATCTACTTACCCTTCCATATCTGCTTTACTATATCTTATCTAATTCTCTTCAATTTGTCTAGAGCCAAAACTAAAAAATATTCACCCACACTCAAAGGCGATCGGGCGGAGCCTGCCACTGCGTGTGCTGCGGAGCAGATCCCGGAGGGATCGCCCTTGAGTGTTATTTCTATATTACTTCTTGAAGTATTTCCTCTGTTTTGTAGTCCTCTGTGCCACAGTCTGAAGCAAAGAAAGTGGATTATATAATAACCCCTCTATTTCCCCCATGCATATAAACTCAATTTTGTCAAATTTTTTGTAAAGAAATATGCTATTTTGCATAGCTTCCGTAAGGGGGATTTAGGGGGATAGGACAAAAGAGTTATAATAGAGATGAGGGTGCAATTTTTACTGGACATATTGACATATGGATCGACATGAAAAACTTGAAGATTATTTTGCTTTTACCCTTTATGCTATTTTTTGCCACTTGTTGGCTAGCTCAACCACAGTCTGTTGAGTCGGAAGATACAACCAGCCCACTGGATGGCTCTTCATGTGAAACCAATGGTGTCACGTGGACAAAAGCCAATGAAAACCGGTGGCTTTCCTCCACCAACATTTCCTTGACCCTATATCAAAAAGAAAATTCTGATGCTGTTGCTTCTGTCTTTTTTTGGAATAGCAAAAATTCACAGGAAGCTTATTCAATTCTGGAGAAGGCAGATCCTGGTGAGGAAATTGATGTTATCCAGTTTTTCCTGCGTCAAGCTCAGTCCTGGCGCTGGCGGATTAGTGACAATTGGCCAGAGTGTTCCGCACATAAACTAGTCTGTGAGCCTTCACCTTATCAGATTCACTATTTGCATCGTCCAGCAAATGATTGGGTGATAGATCATCTTATGACTCGTGCCCAGGGAGCTTTAACCAGTAAACGAGATCCAGAGGATCCTTTTGATATCTATTTTGTCAAAGAAGGTCCATATCTGCCGGTTTTTGAAGGCCGTTTCATCAAGGATGGAGCCCCATTGTGGTTTTCAACTCTTGAGGCAGACCATGAAGTCCCATATTCGTTTTTAGCAGAAGCCGACCGGCATCTTTCAACAATGAATCGATGCGTTTTACCGCGCTACAGCAGATCAACAATTTTGTTGAATTATGTCTGGGAGCAGACAATTGGTTGAATTCTGCAAAATCCAAACCTACCAACTAATTGAGGAGAGAAAATCCCATGGCCGGAATTACTACTCGTAGCTCAACTTCAACAGCGGTTCTCAATCCTATTGAGGGAACCACCATTTGGAACACAACCAACTTAACATATGCCTTTGCCACCACAGCCCACCAAGCACAGGTAACTGGAGAAATTACAAGTGCTCGGACAGGAACATTTAATGCTATCGATACGGAGACCAATTACAGAGATGCTGTCTTGGGGAGCTTTGCCGCTTATGAGCGAGTTTCTAATTTGAACTTTACTGCTGCAGCCAACTTTAATAGTGCCGACATCAAAATTGCTGGAATTGATAATTATGCCCGTGGCACTATTTCCTTAGCTGGAACCATGGATTTTCCTGGTAATAATCCTATGCCAGGTTCATCGACTAATTTTCAAAGCTACTTGTTGCTGAATACTACTACTTTCTTAGGAGCGGCTGCTGAACCAGGTGGTGCTAATGCGTTAATGTACGTAACCAATCATGAAATTGGCCATGGTTTAGGACTTGCGCACCCACAGGATACTGCTAATGGCTCTACGCAAGTAGGCAGTAGCGATGCAACTGATTCCCCCGAAAGGCCGCTAGATAACGAGCGCTATACAGTGTTGTCTTACGAGACTGGTGGTCTAGATAAAACATTGAGGGGGCCCTTTGGTCATTCTGCTAGCCCTTCTGCCCTGGATATTGCAGCTATCCAGGCAATGTATGGGGCCAATCCCAATACCAATAATACCATTACGACTTACAGGTTAGTGGATCTTAAAACTGGGGCCCTGGACGTAGATGGTAACGATGGAACAGTGGAAATCGGTCGTGCTTTCTTTTCCATCTGGGATACAGGTGGGACGGATAGAATCATTTACAGTGGGAGCAAGCGAGTATTACTGAATCTGAACGATGCAACCCTCTCCACCACTGATGATGCAGAGACTCAAAAATGGATTGAGCAGGTAACACTGGCAAAACATTATTCTCAGCTGCCAAGTGAATTCAAAAACGATCTCGAAGATCCAAACTACCATGCTGGGGGCTTTTTCTCTCGTGTTTTTGTGAATTCTACCGCAAAAGGGTATGACCTGGGTGGTTATTCCATTGCCAATGGTGTTCGGATTGAAAATGCAACTGCCTCTGATGGGAATGATTTCCTAATTGGTAATGAGCTTAGTAACATTCTTGTAGGCAATGGGGGAGAGGATTTCCTTCACGGTGCTAATGCTGCCGATTATCTAGAGGGAGGTGATGGCAATGATGAACTGCAAGGAGGAGGGGGCGACGACACCCTAGATGGTGGTGCTGGTGACGATCTTGCGATTTATTCTGGGAACTGTTCTGAATATGACATGACTCGTGACGAAGCAACAGGTGCCATTACAATTGCTCATGCACGGGGAGACATGAGCGATGGTTCCGATACTTTGCAGAAGATTTTCGTCCGCTCGCTTTAAAGATGAAACCATTGACTTAACCAGGAAAATTCTAGGTTGTGGACCCGTTGACTTTGTCTTACTAGTGGATTTGTCAGGTTCTTTTGAAGATGACCTGGCCAATTTTATCGCAAGTGCCCGCATCATTGCTAACTTAATTCGCTCGCAGGCTCCTGATTCCAAATTAGCTATCGCTTCCTTTATCGATCGGCCAGTTGAGCCTTTTGGTTCCCCAGGAGACTACCTTTATAGAGCAGATCTACCCTTGACAGATTCCATTTCTGCTTTTGAATCTGCTCTAGCAGGATTATCAGTTGGAAGCGGCAATGATACTCCAGAAGCTCAATATGTGGGGATATGGCGTGCTGCAAAGGGTATCGGCTTGAACTTGAGAGAACATTCCCGGAAGATTATTTTAGTTGCTACTGACGCAGAACCTCAAAGCGCAGCAAACTATGGCTTCATTTAAGCCACAATCCGGGATTTTCTGGAAAACGAAGGAATCACTGTTACCTCTAGCTCTGAGGATGTTGCCGCTGAAAGGGCCAGTGTAACAACTAGTGATGTATCTGCATCTAGTCCCAGTAGTGAAAGTCTGCCCGTTGGTGAGCCTCGTGGTCCCGATGACACGGGAAATGGGGTGATACCACCACTGCCTGATGATGGGGTTGAACTGTTGCTGTCGTTCGTGAGTGACCTGCTGAATACCACTGGTGCCACACCTATATTTGCTGTAACCGCAGATGAGCGTAGCACTTATGAAGAGATCTCAGCACAGCTTGGACGTGGTTCAACAGTTACTCTTGAAAGTGATAGTGAGAACATTGCTGATGCTGTCCGTATCGCCTTCGCAGAAATCTCAGGGGAAGTGACGGAAGCGGGAACCGATGAGGACGACAGTCTGATGGGCACTGAGGAACCAGACGTTGTATTGGGTGGCCCAGGCAACGATCAGATTGAAGGGGGTGAAAATGACGATGTCGTGGATGGTGGTTCAGATGACGATATAGTTCTTGGTGAAGCTGGGGATGACACAGTTCGAGGTGGAACTGGAGCGGATACCCTCAATGGTGGGCCAGGAAAAGATATTATTGAACCGGGAGCAGGTATTGATGTTGTTACCCTGGGTATGGGTAGCGATATAGTTCGTGGAACAGCTAGGGAACTGAATGGTGATAGGATTGAAGACTTTGAGGATGGAGATCAAATCCTTGTTCTTGGATCGATCTTTGGCGATATTGCAGTGGCTTCTGAGGAAGGGGATAGTGTTTTATCTTTTGATGAGTCATCTATAACGCTCCAAGGGGAATTCAGCGAGGGGGATTTCACGGTGTTAACCGCTGGTACGGGTGATGAGGCTGTTACCAGCATCTCCTTTAATTTTGGCTTCAGTGAAACCAGTGCGGATGGCTTATTTCTCTTTAGAGGCAACACCACTCTACAGGCTCTAGTTACCCAGGTTAACACAAATCAGACCAATCAACTGGTTGCCTTTGTAGTGGATGATGCCCAGGGAACGGTTAACGGTGTTGCCCCTGATAGCGAAGATTACCTGGCGGAAATTCTGGCAAGGGACAGAAATAGTGTTATCTTCTCAACCCTAGCCAGTGATAATCCTTCTGGCTTGCCCAATGACTTTTCTGTTGAGGGTTTCAGTCGTGCCCTGGATTTTATAGTAGGTACACGCATTGGTTTGATGGTGATTGCAGGTGGCACCCTGGATCGACTGCAAGCTGGTCAGAGTCCCCAGGTATTTTTCTCCAATCTGAACAATGCAGAAGTTGTTGACTTCACCACGGAAGGCTTCAATCTCAACTTCCAGGATCGGGCAGGTGGAACCTTTGAAGCCTTCCAAGTGGCAATTCAAGCTTTAGAATTTGGTTCAACCCAAATTGGAACAGCCCTGCAAAATCAAACAGGCTTAGAGGCGATCGATCTCAGGGAAGAAGTTGATCGGTTAAATGCTCAAATTATGGTGAACAGTGAAGCGGCGTTTTCTAACTTTGTAGATTTCTACAAGGTTGTGGATGAATCTGGTGGCATTGATACCAATGGTGATGGGGTTGCTGATGTGAATCCAGGGGATACTAACTACGCTCAAACTGCCATTGAACAGCGCCTTGGCCTTGACATTACAGATGAAAATACTGTGTTTAACACCACCTTTGAAGCTGGAGATATTTTTGCTCCATTCATAATCGCAGATGGTAATCCTGACACCTTTGCCGATACGGAAGTTTACTTTCCCTTTGTGGAAGCCAATGCCGATGGTGCAAACCATTTAATTTCTCTAGGAGATAACACTTTTGGATTTGAGGATTCACCCAATGGAGGGGATTTAGATTTTGATGACATGATCGTTCAGGTTCAATTTCTTTAACAAGCAGTTTGAACTTTTAATAGGTGTGTTATAGCAAATTAATAATACTCTTATTGAGGCTTATATCAAAGGGGACTATCCCCCTAAATCCCCCTTATCAAAACTATACATTATAAGAAACTTTCTTAACAAAAGCTGGAATCCTTGTTATCAAAGCAATATAGCCTGTTCTTAAACTATTACGACTTGACAAAAAGACAAAACCATGTATCTCGAAAAATCCCACAATGTTGTCGGCGCACTCTTCGCGGATCCGTTCCGGATCGCTACCAAAAATGGTCATTTCAGCCCTATATACACAAAATGCGCTTTTGTCAAGTTTTTTGTTAAGAAAGATGTTTATAAAGGATAGCTTATCAAAGGGGGACTTTTCTCTTTTCTTCTTTGACAAGGGGGCTGGGGGACTTTTCTCTTTTCTTCTTTGACAAGGGGGCTGGGGGACTTTTCTCTTTTCTTCTTTGACAAGGGGGCTGGGGGACTTTTCTCTT
>CAXFYD010000003.1:0-27362 GCA_964006365.1 Trididemnum miniatum | reverse complement strand
CACGGTCCACAAGGATCTGAGGAATTTTAGAGAAAGCATAGTGTAAGCGCCCTCTGACGTTGGCTGGCTTTGCAAGTGCTTGTCATGGTCCACATGCCTATCTGAATTCAGCAATTCGTTTAATGAAGATTGACTGTACTGCAACATCAGCAATTGTTGGACCTATTCTTACCCTGACACATTGGGCTTTGTTGTTGCCTGACTTTGGGGGTGCCTATCGGAGAAGTGTAGGAAAGATGAATTCTATTTGACTTACGTATCCTTCTTTGTATCATCTTGCTGGATCCTGTAACTGTACATGCAGTTCGACAAACGTACCGGGATATTGATGTTTAAACCACCGATAAGCGCTGACGTTCACTGTGTTTTCTGGGCTGCATGCGCAGACACAGTGCCTGCCTTGTCCCCCGCTTTTTCACGGGCGAACGGGTTGGGCAGAGAGGTTTTTTGTAGGTTTTGGTAACTGGTATAGTTACAAACCTTAAACAAAATATTCCTTCTCAGATTACCGGGAAAATAATGTTTAAACCAACCGGACTTTTCTATTCTTATCGATTGTTTACAGTGAATCTGTGACATCATAATCCAGCCTGTATTATTTTCTTGAAGGTTTTATTTCAAATGTTCTACCTTGAGCAGAACGAGGAGAGGCTTAGATTAGGAGTGTGTAGTTCTTTTGAAGGTTAGAATTTTTTTTTTTTTTTTTTTTTTTTTTTTTTTTTTTTTTTTTTTTTTTAGGAAGGTGGGAGGTTGCTATGCTGCACTGATGAGACCATAATAAGGTCGAAACGCGTCTGCAGCTGCAAATTAGTGGGTTGCCATAGGGGCTTATAGTGATGTGGGCTAGTTAGGCTACCGGGAACTTAGTTGTGGATTAGTGGTTATATTTTCTTTCATTGGGTATCGTTGTTTGGGGCCAAAAACTTGAGTTTGATATAGAAGCAACCTTTAAAGGTGCTAGGTAGAATGCATTGTATGTTGATGGATTTACTTCATGGATTTGAAGTTTTTAGCACCACTGAAGAGACTTTATTTAATAGTCGAAACGTATCCCGTCTGGTGCAGTTTTTCAGTTTTGGCAAAAAGTTGATTTTTGACAAAACTGGTGTGTAAACATTGCGTTATTTGAACATTTAGCGTTTCGATATCACCACTTTAAAAACATGGGACATGAAGCTAATTAACTTTCTAAACGTCTGCACATGGTGAGATTGAGCACTTTTTTGTTGATATCATTTGACGCAAGTTCAAAACTGAGTGAAATTAAAAATATCGTTTGATCACGTCAAAACGTCATTTTGCTGAAAACGCTGTACAAACTCTAGGCAAATGCACTGCTTTGCGTTTCGATATCGGACTGGTTCAAACATGATTATGAAACGATATGAAACGCTGAACAGCATACACCCGGTTAGATTGAGCACTTTTGTGACGTTTTGGCACAGCGTTTGATCAAACACGAGCAAAAACTGGAAATTTCGGGGGCCAGCAAAAACGTCTGATCTCGTCAAAACGCACTGCAAACTTTTGGCGATTGAGCTGCTTTCCGACGCAAGATTATCATGTTGCACACATGTTTTGTACACTACATGAAATTTCCTATTCGGTGGGTATTGTCAAGTTGATGGCATTTTACGCCTACCATCAGCAGAATTGCGACGAAGTTGGAGTAAAACTGCCATTATTCAGTTTTGGCGAAAAGTTGATTTTTGACAAAACTGGTGTGCAAACATTGCGTTGTTAGCACGTTTTGCGTTTCGATATCACAACTTTAAAAACATGGGTCATGAAGCTAATTAAATTCCAAAACGTCTGCACATGGTGAGGATGAGCACTTTTTTGTTGTTTATATTTGACGCGGGTTCAAAATTGAGTGAAATTTGAAAAATCGTTTGATCACGTCAAAACGTCATTTTGCTGAAAACGCTGTACAAACTCTAGGCAAATGCACTGCTTTGCGTTTCGATATCGGACTGGTTCAAATATGATTATGAAACGATATGAAACGCTGAACAGCATACACCCGGTTAGATTGAGCACTTTTGTGACGTTTTGGCACAGCGTTTGATCAAACACGAACAAAAACTGGAAATCTCGGGGGCCAGCAAAAACGTCTGATCTCGTCAAAACGCACTGCAAACTTTTGGCGATTGAGCTGCTTTCCGACGCAAGATTATCATGTTGCACACATGTTTTGTACACTACATGATATTTCCTATTCGGTGGGTATTGTCAAGTTGATGGCATTTCATGCCTACTATCACCAGAATTGCGACGAAGTTGGAGTAAATCTGCAGTTTTTCAGTTTTGGCAAAAAGTTGATTTTTGACAAAACTGGTGTGCAAACATTGCGTTATTTGAACATTTAGCGTTTCGATATCACAACTTTAAAAACATGGGACATGAAGCTAATTAAATTCCAAAACGTCTCCACATGGTGAGATTGAGCACTTTTTTGTTGATATTATTTGACGCGGGTTCGAAAATGAGTGAAATTTGAAAAATCGTTTGATCACGTCAAAACGTCATTTTGCTGAAAACGCTGTACAAACTCTAGGCAAATGCAGTGCTTTGCGTTTCGATATCGGACTGGTTCAAATATGATTATGAAACGATATGAAACGCTGAACAGCATACACCCGGTTAGATTGAGCACTTTTGTGACGTTTTGGCACAGCGTTTGATCAAACACGAGCAAAAACTGGAAATTTCGGAGGCCAGCAAAAACGTCTGATCTCGTCAAAACGCACTGCAAACTTTTGGCGATTGAGCTGCTTTCCGACGCAAGATTATCATGTTGCACACATGTTTTGTACACTACATGAAATTTCCTATTCGGTGAATATTGTCAAGTTGATGGCATTTTACGCCTATTACCAGCAGAATTGCGACGAAGTTGGAGTAAATCGGCAGTTTTTCAGTTTTGGCAAAAAGTTGATTTTTGACAAAACTGGTGTGCAAACATTGCGATGTTTGAACATTTAGCGTTTCGATATCACGATTTTCAAAGCATGGGACATGAAGCCAAATATATTCCTAAACGTCTGCACATGGTGAGATTGAGCACTTTTTTGTTGATATCATTTGACGCGGGTTCGAAAATGAGTGAAATTTGAAAATACGTTTGATCACGTCAAAACGTCATTTTGCTGAAAACGCTGTACAAACTCTAGGCAAATGCACTGCTTTGCGTTTCGATATCGGACTGGTTCAAATATGATTATGAAACGATATGAAACGCTGAACAGCATACACCCGGTTAGATTGAGCACTTTTGTGACGATTTGGCACAGCGTTTGATCAAACACGAGCAAAAACTGGAAATCTCGGGGGCCAGCAAAAACGTTTGATCTCGTCAAAACGCACTGCAAACTTTTGGCGATTGAGCTGCTTTCCGACGCAAGATTATCATGTTGCACACATGTTTTGTACACTACATGAAATTTCCTATTCGGTGGGTATTGTCAAGTTGATGGCATTTCATGCCTTCTACCAGCAGAATTGCGACGAAGTTGGGGTAAATCTGCAGTTTTTCAGTTTTGGCAAAAAGTTGATTTTTGACAAAACTGCATGGTGTGCAAACATTGCGTTATTTGAACATTTAGCGTTTCGATATCACGATTTTCAAAGCATGGGACATGAAGCTAATTAACTTTCTAAACGTCTGCACATGGTGAGATTGAGCACTTTTTTGTTGATATCATTTGACGCAAGTTCAAAAATGAGTGAAATTAAAAATATCGTTTGATCACGTCAAAACGTCATTTTGCTGAAAACGCTGTACAAACTCTAGGCAAATGCACTGCTTTGCGTTTCGATATCGGACTGGTTCAAATATGATCATGAAACGATATGAAACGCTGAACAGCATACACCCGGTTAGATTGAGCACTTTTGTGACGTTTTGGCACAGCGTTTGATCAAACACGAGCAAAAACTGGAAATTTCGGGGGCCAGCAAAAACGTCTGATCTCGTCAAAACGCACTGCAAACTTTTGGCGATTGAGCTGCTTTCCGACGCAAGATTATCATGTTGCACACATGTTTTATACACTACATGAAATTTCCTATTCGGTGGGTATTGTCAAGTTGATGGCATTTCATGCCTACTATCAGCAGAATTGCGACGAAGTTGGGGTAAAACTGCAGTTTTTCAGTTTTGGCAAAAAGTTGATTTTTGACAAAACTGGTGTGCAAACATTGCGTTATTTGAACATTTAGCGTTTCGATATCACGATTTTCAAAGCATGGGACATGAAGCTAATTAAATTCCAAAACGTCTCCACATGGTGAGATTGAGCACTTTTTTGTTGATATCATTTGACGCAAGTTCAAAAATGAGTGAAATTAAAAATATCGTTTGATCACGTCAAAACGTCATTTTGCTGAAAACGCTGTACAAACTCTAGGCAAATGCACTGCTTTGCGTTTCGATATCGGACTGGTTCAAATATGATCATGAAACGATATGAAACGCTGAACAGCATACACCCGGTTAGATTGAGCACTTTTGTGACGTTTTGGCACAGCGTTTGATCAAACACGAGCAAAAACTGGAGATTTCGGGGGCCAGCATACACTCATAGAAGTTGACAGTTTTGGCGAAAACTGTTTTTTTGAGAATGCGTTATGGAAAATTTTGAGATCCGCTTATCAGGTGAAACTTCTTGAAAGTTTTTTTTTCGCTTCATTTTTTTGGGTTTAAAGGGTGTACATTTTTGTAATGAGTTATTTATCAAACTAATTAAAACTTATATCCACTTTCACCAAATTTTTTGTAGATCCGCTTTTGTTACCATTTCACTTGTGGTATTATGTTAAACATAGCATATGGACATTTTTACGTTTTCTAACAAATTTTTTATTATGAAAAACGACCTGTTGCAAAACATCTTTTTTGCATCGCTTTTCAGTGACAATTGGTTTAAAAAATAATACCATTAGACCGAATATAGTTACTCCCGATGCGCGTTCGACGTGATAAACTACAAACTACAGCAAAAGCAGAAGTGATTACCCAACAAATATATGTATTAAAAAATTAGCGACAGAAAGTTGCACAAAAACGTGAATACTGAAATGGTCATCAAAAACTACCATGCAAAATGGCCCAAAACAACTTGGCATGGTTATCTGCACGACCGGTAACACCAAAATTAAATACACTGAAATATTCAACAACGACTATGCAGTAAAACCAACTAGCGAAAAGCCGATTAACATCGAGCTTTGGTAGGACCAAAGCAACGTGGCATGGTTGTACCACCGATAGCATTAAATATATTGATGTTAAACAACAACCACAGCGAAACACAAACAAAAACACGGTTAACGTCCAGCCATGCCAGGTCCAAATCAACTTGGCATAGCTGTACGGCCGGTAGCATTAAATACACTGAAATTAAACAACAAGTACATTGAAACATACATACGAAATTCCGGTTAACGTCGAGCCATGCCAGGTCCAAATCAACTTGGCATGGCTGTACGACCTGTATAGCATTGAATAGACCTAAATTGCGTATTACAATTATACAGCAAAGCACACAAACGAAAATCCGATTAACATGGAGCCATGCCAGATCCAAATCAACTTGGCATGGCTGTCCGACCGGTAGTATTAAATACACTGAAATTAAACAGCAACTACGGCGAAACACAAGCAAAAAACCGGTTAGCATCGAACCATGCCAGGTCCAAATTAACTTGGCATGGCTGTACGACCGGTCTAGCATTGAATAGACCTAAATTGCGTATTACAACTATACAGCAAAACACACAAATAAAATTCCGGTTAACATGGAGCCATGCCAGGTCCAAATCAACTTGGTATGGCTGTCCGACCGGTAGCATTACATACACTGAAATTAAACAGCAACTACGGCGAAACGCAAGCAAAAAACCGGTTAACATGGAGCCATGCCAGGTCCAAATCAACTTGGCATGGCTGTACGACCGGTATAGCATTAAACACACTTAAATACGTATTACAATTATACAGCAAAACACACAAACAAAAATCCGATTAACATGGAGCCATGCCAGGTTCAAATCAACTTGGCATGGCTGTCCGACCGGTAGCATTAAATACACTGAAATTAAACAGCAACTACAGCAAAACACACAAATAAAATTCCGGTTAACGTCGAGTCATGCCAGGTCCAAATCAACTTGGCATGATTGTACGACCGGTATAGCATTAAACACACTTAAATACGTATTACAATTATACAGCAAAACACACAAACAAAAATCCGATTAACATGGAGCCATGCCAGGTTCAAATCAACTTGGCATGGCTGTCCGACCGGTAGCATTAAATACACTGAAATTAAACAGCAACTACGACGAAACACAAGCAAAAATACGGTTAACATGGAGCCATGCCAGGTCCAAATCAACTTGGCATGGCTGTACGACCGGCAGCAATAAATACTTTGAAATTAAACAGCAACTACAGCAAAACACAGAAATAAAAACCGGTTAACGTCGAGCCATGCCAGGTCCAAATCAACTTGGCATGGCTGTACGACCGGCAGCAATAAATACTTTGAAATTAAACAGCAACTACAGCAAAACACACAAATAAAAACCGGTTAACGTCGAGCCATGCCAGGTTCAAATCAACTTGGCATGGCTGTACGACCGGTCTAGCATTAAACACACCTAAATACGTATTACAACTATACAGCAAAATACACAAACAAAAATCCGATTAACATGGAGCCATGCCAGATCCAAATCAACTTGGCATGGCTGTCCGACCGGTAGCGTTAAATACACTGAAATTAAACAGCAACTACGGCGAAACACAAGCAAAAAACCGGTTAACATCGAGCCATGCCAGGTCCAAATCAACTTGGCATGGCTGTACGACCGGTAGCATTAAATACACTGAAATTAAACAAGTACATTGAAACATACATGCAAAATTCGGGTTAACGTCGAGCCATGCCAGGTCCAAATCAACTTGGCATGGCTGTACGACCGGTCTAGCATTAAATAGACGTAAATTGCGTATTACAACTACACAGCAAAACACACAAATAAAATTCCGGTTAACGTCGAGTCATGCCATGTCCAAGTCAACTTGGCATGGCTGTATGACCGGTAGCATTAAATACACTGAAATTAAACAGCAACTACAGCAAAACGCAAGCAAAAAACCGGTTAGCATCGAACCATGCCAGGTCCAAATCAACTTGGCATGGCTGTACGACCGGTCTAGCATTGAATAGACCTAAATTGCTTATTTCAACTATACAGCAAAACACTAGCAAAAAAGCGGTTAACATTGAGCCATGCCAGATCCAAATCAACTTGGCTTGGCTGTCCGACCGGTAGCATTAAATACACTGAAATTAAACAACAACAGCAGTGAAACACTCATGCGAAAATCCGATTAACATCGAGCCATGCCAGGTCCAAATCAATTTGGCATGGTTGAGGGCCGGCGGCAAGGGGGGTTGCCCCCCCAATCTACATGCTTGTCCCCCCTCCCTCCCCCAAATTACCAAGCTTACTCTATTGACTACAGCGACTTTTGTGCTAAATTTCACGTTTTGGCATCCCCCTGATGAATACTTGCCCCCCTTATGTCGACTGTTGTGGTGCCGGGTCTGGCACGGTTGTACCAGCGGTAGCATTCAACACATAAATTACGTATTACAACTATACACCAAAACACGCAAACAAAATTACGGTTAACGTCGAGCCATGCCAGGTCCAAATCAACTTGGCTGCACGACCGGTGTAGCATTAAATACACTGAAATTTAACAACTGCAGTGAAACACTCATGCGAAAAATCGGTTGACATCGAGTCATGCCAGGTCCAAATCAACTTGGCATGGCTGTACGACCGGTCTAGCATTGAATAGACCTAAATTGCTTATTTCAACTATACAGCAAAACACTAGCAAAAAAGCGGTTAACATTGAGCCATGCCAGATCCAAATCAACTTGGCTTGGCTGTCCGACCGGTAGCATTAAATACACTGAAATTAAACAACAACAGCAGTGAAACACTCATGCGAAAATCCGATTAACATCGAGCCATGCCAGGTCCAAATCAATTTGGCATGGTTGAGGGCCGGCGGCAAGGGGGGTTGCCCCCCCAATCTACATGCTTGTCCCCCCTCCCTCCCCCAAATTACCAAGCTTACTCTATTGACTACAGCGACTTTTGTGCTAAATTTCACGTTTTGGCATCCCCCTGATGAATACTTGCCCCCCTTATGTCGACTGTTGTGGTGCCGGGTCTGGCACGGTTGTACCAGCGGTAGCATTCAACACATAAATTACGTATTACAACTATACACCAAAACACGCAAACAAAATTACGGTTAACGTCGAGCCATGCCAGGTCCAAATCAACTTGGCTGCACGACCGGTGTAGCATTAAATACACTGAAATTTAACAACTGCAGTGAAACACTCATGCGAAAAATCGGTTGACATCGAGTCATGCCAGGTCCAAATCAACTTGGCATGGCTGTACGACCGGTAGCATTAAATACACTGAAATGGAACAGCAATTGCAGAGAAACACACAAGCAAACTTTGGGAAACCGACGTCACGAACGGGGTAAGAAGAGTGGGAGAAACAATGGTTTGGGGAGAGTTTTTCACATTAAGAGTTGAATAGGCCCAGATAGGACGCCAAAAGTGCAAAAAATATATGAAATTGCCAAAAATACAGCTAGGTCGTTCTTGATATTAATTTACGGCAGTAGGTAGAGTAATTTTTGAAAATACGTAACCGGTAAATTGGACGGTTACCGCAAATATATTGTTACAAAACGAATTGCAGGCACAAGAGATATTGATAAGTGGTAGGTAGGCAGCTTTTAATAAGACAATGCAGCTGATTGAAGTTTTTAACCGAAAACCCATAAAATGTGTGGCAAAACGTCCTGTCTACTAATCGGCATTCTGCAAGCATTCAAATGACGTGTAGCGCGAAAAGCGTCCCAGACGTAGCCTAGTAACCTCCATTTTTAGCATTAGCTTAATTATTCACTTTTAGCGCAAAGTTACTTAAAAAACAGGAATTTTAACTATACTTTTGAAATAGTTAGACCTAAGTGTGCTGCAGCCGTTTCATAATTCCAATCGTGCTGAGACATTGCGAAAAATATGATTGCTTCAACGTCTAACACATGTCTTAAATATTCATTACAACAACCCGTGTATTCGGTTGTTAAATATTTCACCAATTCGCTTTTGGAATCAATGCAAGACTTTTTAAATACCAAATTACCAACGCGAAGTTGTCGCATAATAGCATCACCAAACTTTGTGTTTTCTATAACTCTCTGTTTCACGATTTCATCACATAGTAAGTGACGCATAAATAAGGAAAGATCAACAAAAAATTCTTCATTGTAGGCTGTAGAGTCAAAATTCAGCCTATTATTATAGCATTTAACTTCTCGCAATCTCGAACTTAGGAAAAGATAGTGGCGGAAAAATCGTGTTTGCTTTTGAGCTTTATCAAGTGGAGTGGACATAATTTCGATTGCATTGCTTTTCACAAAATTTAACAGGTTTTGATTTTCTTTTTTCCACTCTACACTAAATTTACTCTGAAAAGAATATGTTGGTTTGAACTCAACAAATTTTGTTTTCCAAACAACCGAACACGGGTTGCCAGATGCAGTAGGATAATTGCGTCTTTTAAGAACTCGCTTTTTTAAAGGTAGGCTAATTTTTGCGCCATCCGAACTATCACTTTCGGAAACATACCTAGGTGGGCTCGATGTAATTTTACAATAAAAAAAAAGATAACCATTCGTTTCAATAGCGCTTTTTCCTTCCTTGAAAGTTTGAAAATAAACATTCTTGTCACTGATAATTTGTAGATATTGTTTGCCAATGATATTATAGCACAAGTAGTGACCACACGCCTGATTGTCGCCAGTATGCACCAACACAGAAGTTAATCGATATCCTGTTGACAAGCGATCTTGAGTATGATCAAACTCAATGAATTGAGATGGAATAATGGCGTTTAAGGATTTAGAAAATAAACCTTCGTGGCTTCGCGTAATTTTGTTAAGGCAAATAACCAACACCTGAGAAAGCTTTTGAAACGTAATCGTTCGTCTGTGAACTCCAATTAATAAGCACGAGTTGCATTTTTTTATATCCGTGGTATCGCAAAAATTAGTCAAAAGTTTTTGCAAACTGCACTCAGTTTTTATTGAGCTGGGTAGGGTTAAATCAAATTGAGGAAAAATTTCGCTGCGTTGTATTGATTTGCAGTTATTGCAGTGAAAGATTTCTTGGAATTCAATCTCGCATGATATTCCATGCGATTTTATAATTTGGGGCATTTCAGACCGAGAAAAAAACTCTTCAGCATCTTGCTGCTGACCAAATTCAAATTGACATTCACTACAGACAGTCCGAATGGTTTCTTGCAGTAAATCTAATGGAATTTGACTTGAATTTAATAAATGCGTAAGTGATGTTGCAAGATTACTTTCTTTGAAGTTTAATTTTGGCGCACTCGCGTTACGTTGCGTCTCTTTGATTGATGATGCAGTCGCTTGTAGCACAGAGTTGAACCAGCAACTATTTCCGATGTTAGGAATGCCTACCGTGTAGCGGTCTATGGCAGCTATATTGGCTTTTTGAATCAAAGCATTGCTCGTAGTTGAATTTGCGTACAGAGAATATGCCATCCATTGCCGAAATTGGAGAATTGGCGGTAAAGAAATATTTTCAACAGGGCATTTGCTCAATGTTGCCTCGCAAATCGCATCAGCAGCAATGCACACACACACTCCGCAGCTGTTGTCGTCGGGTTGGTTGATTATTGACTTTTCCGTAATTATGATTTCTTGCTGCGAGAAATTTTGAAGAAATTTCACAAATATTCGCATAGTCAAAATGATTTCTGAATGGTCTCTATTTGCCGAATCATATAACGTCAAGCAATTACTTGCTTTGCAAAAGCAAAGCAGCACAAAGTGGCGACGAACGAGAAGAGGTAAAAAGATTAAGTTTTTTAATTGATTACTATTTGCAAGTATTGTCCTCGCAAACGTCGTTTTGTTTTTTATCGGTCGCTCATTAATTATCATAGCGCATTGATCACAATCAAGACATCCAAAGAAATTTTCAGATTTTTTCCGATTGGCTTTTTCTGTTAAAACGAATAGGAAAGCATCAACCACATACTTGCTCAACCAACCTTTACCAGAGAGGCCGCAGTTGATTTTAATAGCTGAGAAGAGTGAAGTAGAAGGTGCAGAGCTGAGCGTGTACAAATCCAGCCAAGACAATTTATGAAATTCACAAATTGTTATCGCAACTTTTGTGAAATCTGTTTCAATCGTAGGTATTAAATTCCAAATTATAGTAGCAAAATCGTGAACCTTTTTTTGAGCATTTTCGTTTAAATGACGATAGAATTCGCTATGCAGCACTTGGCTCAGCTTCGTTGCTTCTAAGGCCCCAGGACCAACAGCAGAAATATTACGTGTGTTCTCAGACGTACAAGCACCTACATTTTGAATAATGGAGGTACCGGTAGCGTCTGGAGTTATGCCATCCGCTGGAAGAACACCGACAAATTTCATTTGTTTTTGCGCATGGGTGGACGCGTAATAACCGCTAAGCCGTCTTTTTCTTCCCTTACGAAATTTGGATTCAACAACACGTGTTTTACTTGAACTAGACGCAACCGAAATCTTATCTTTGCAATTTTCAAACGTTTTAGATGACGAAGTGAAACTCTGCTTGTTACCACTATGAAGAGCACAATCGGCAAATAGCTTTTGCGAAATATGAAACTCTTTCTGCAACTTTTCGGCCAATTCATCAAGTCGAGTAACGCGATTTCCTTTCAAAAAAGTGAGCTTGAAAGTGGAAAAATATTGCTCTATGCTTCCTTGTGTCATATTATTGCTGCATATTGTCTGCAATTGACTACGAGCAATACTTTGATACATAACGGAAAAATTGCGGTAAGCTTGTTTTCTTTCTTTGTCTCCATCGTCTACGTAATGGCGAGAAAGATCTCCTGTGCGAGTCCGGAGTTTTAAAGCGGGTTTGGTAGCGCTGCCAGACTGCACGGGAAAAAAAAGGACGCGCTGTAGTTTTGTTGAATGTATATTGATTGAATTTCAAGCGTTTACAGCTAGTTAAGATGTAGTTAGTTAAGATGTAGTTAGTTGTTGTATGGGTTAGTTTAAGGCTTAGATAGGGTTTTTAGGTTGTCAGGGGAATTTTCTTTAGGTTATTGTAATTAATTTATGTGCTGGTTTTCAGCCTTGAACTGTATAGGCAGGGTTCTTGCATGATTGCAAGGTACCGGTAGACTGTGTGTGCATAGTTTTGTTGTTGATCACCATTTTGGACAATGGAGTTAACTTTGTGAGGTTTGGCCCCAAGAAGTTGGTGAGTCGAAGGCTTTTGATTAGTTTATCCTTTGTAGGCCTAATTTGCTGATGTTTTGGTTTATTATCCTTTGTAGGTTTAATTTGTGTATTTTGGCATAATTTCCAAATTGTCATATTTTTGTTGCGCTGTGCATTTATTAAGCTATTATATTTGGTCGTTCTGTGCATTGGCTAAATTTACATATTTTGTTATTTTGTGTATTTTAGATAACCGCTGTAAACGCTTGAAATTCAATCAATATACATTCAACAAAACTACAGCGCGTCCTTTTTTTTTCCGTGCAGTCTGGCAGCGCTACCAAACCCGCTTTAAAACTCCGGACTCGCACATCTCCCAACATAATTTTGGAGGTAGTGCAAACTCTGCTGACTACTACCCGCAAAAGTCGTTCACAAAAAGCTTTATCGCAATAAACGTTTTCATTGGCGGTTTTATCTAATGCCTGCTTTTGATGAATTCGAAACGTCTCGGATGAGATAAATGCGTTTAACTCCTTTTTAGCATGACAATAAAAAGGCGAATTTAACTCTTGTTTGTCATCTACAACTTTAGACGTTGCTAAATAATCGTCGCTTGCAACTAAGTCTTGGTCTTCACTTACGCATTTGTTCCACGGTGGCAAACTATTTTGCAACAAAGCTTTCTCTTGTAGGTGTTCAAAATGCATTTTAACCAAATTTGAAGTTGTTTCGCAATTTAAAAGAACTATTACGCTTTGAACAACTTGTTTCAATTCATCTAAAGTTGAACTGGAAAAAATTAAAGAAATCCAATACATAGCTTCTTTTCTAAAACGTTTCGCGTAATGTTTAGTGACTAAAATTTTGGCAGCGCGCATAGCGTGGCTTAAGCAGTTGTGCACCATTGTCCCTTTTAAGTCTTTACCGGTTGCTTTTCCTCTAACGATTCGCCAGCATCTCATATAATAATCCAATCTCGTTTCGTTCGAAAAAGCGCGAAGAACCCCGTTCCACATCGCCATGGATCCGTCTATCATTAACATAATCGGTTTAGTTTTAGTACCGCACAGCTTTACTGCATCATTAAGAAAAATTTCGAGAAAGCGGCGAATGCTGCCAGCATCATGTTGTACAGTGATATTCGTTGCTACAGGCAAAGAAGGTCCACCCACGTTGGGATGGCGGACAAGTAAAGTGTAAATTTGAAAATCTTTTTGCGCAGAATCTTTCTTCATTACACTGCCTGTTGCATCTAAATATATTATGTCTTTTCTACAAATTTCGCTATAGGTCTTAATTTGAGCATCAGTGTATAATATTATATCAGGAGGATAAGCGGAAAAATTTCTAATAAAAGGTTCATTTTTTTCTGCAGAAAGTTTTATCATAGCTTCTATGTTAATTATCCAATTATCGCTATACCGATTAGAAAATTTCCCTTGCGACTTCAAATTTCGTAACACCGCTTGTGATGGTGCGTACGTATGGGCACCATATACTCTTTCTTCCTCAGTTAAAGAATTTTGAAGGTTTCGATAAATTGAATATGGCCTTTCGTTTTCCATTTTTTGTACAATTTTGCTTCGATTTTTTCCGACTAAAGGTCTACTTTTGACACAGCGCCGAAAATGAGATCTTTTGCCGGAAAATCGAGCCACGCCTTCAACCTTGTTCGCAAACGAATAAAACTCTATTTTTCCAAACACATCACAATGGCAGCAATTCGCATGGCGACAGTAAATACTAATGTATCCCTCATAATATTTTTCATCAGATTTGCGCAATTTTAAAACTTCCGAAGGCTTTCTCAAATAATTGTTTCGGACACATGGCACACAACCGCTGTACAACTCGCGCAATTTTGGAAGTACAATTTCGCTGTATGCGGACGTGACAAAATGATTTTTAGAACGACTTTTTGTCATTTTTACCCACTCGCCGGTAGATAGAGGAACAATTAATTCTTTTAAATTCACATTAGAAAATCTACGCTTTTTTTTTGCCACAACACTTTTCTTATAGTCACCAAGATCTTGAATAGTTTCAAAGGTTAATCCAGGTGCATTATCATCAATGGAGGCCGAAGAGACTATGCAATTAGTTATTGAGGAGTTAGTTTTTTCGGCCTGAAAACTTTTCTCTGGTTTGAACTGATACGATATCACAGTTGAAGCGCAAGGAATTGTATTGGTTGCCTTATCCGAATAAGCTACGTCGTGTTTTAGAGACAACCCTATATCTTTTCGGTCATCGCAAAGTTTTATTTCGCTCTTGCCATTGTCGATATTACCGTCTAAATTTGACCTCGTATCTATGCTGGAAATCGTTTCATCTAAATCGTCCAAACCAAGCTCTGACAAATTAGTATCATTAATGATTTCATTTTTAAGAATTACGTTGTGATACGTTTTTAGCAAAATGACGTTTCGACGTGATCAAACGATTTTTCAAATTTCACTCATTTTTGAACCCGCGTGAAATGATATCAACCAAAAAGTGCTCAATCTCACCATGTGCAGACGTTTAGGAATATATTTGGCTTCATGTCCCATGTTTTTAAACTTGTCATATCGAAACGCAAAACCTTCAAACAGCGCAATGTTTACACACCAGTTTTGTCAAAAATCAACTTTTCGCCAAAACTAAAAAACTGCAGATTTACTCCAACTTCGTCGCAATTCTGGTGATAGTAGGCGTAAAATGGCATCGACTTGACAATACCCACCGAATAGGAAATTTCATGTAGTGTATAAAACATGTGTGCAACATGATAATCTTGCGTCGGAAAGCAGCTCAATCGCCAAAAGTTTGCAGTGCGTTTTGACGAGATCAGACGTTTTTGCTGGCCCCCGAAATCTCCACTTTTTGCTCGTGTTTGATCAAACGCTGTGCCAAATCGTCACAAAAGTGCTCAATCTAACCGGGTGTATGCTGTTCAGCGTTTCATATCGTTTCATAATCATATTTGAACCAGTCCGATATCGAAACGCAAAGCAGTGCATTTGCCTAGAGTTTGTACAGCGTTTTTACCAAAATGACGTTTCGACGTGATCAAACGATTTTTCAAATTTCACTCATTTTTGAACCCGCGTCAAATGATATCAACAAAAAAGTCCTCAATCTCACCATGTGGAGACGTTTAGGAATATATTTGGCTTCATGTCCCATGTTTTTAAAGTTGTCATATCGAAACGCAAAACCTTCAAACAGGGCAATGTTTGCACACCAGTTTTGTCAAAAATCAACTTTTTGCCAAAACTGAATAATGGCAGTTTTACCCCAACTTCGTCGCAATTCTGCTGGTAGAAGGCATAAAATGCCATCAACTTGACAATACCCACCGAATAGGAAATTTCATGTAGTATACAAAACATGTGTGCAACATGATAATCTTGCGTCGGAAAGCAGCTCAATCGCCAAAAGTTTGCAGTGCGTTTTGACGAGATCAGACGTTTTTGCTGGCCCCCGAGATTTCCACTTTTTGCTCGTGTTTGATCAAACGCTGTGCCAAAACGTCACAAAAGTGCTCAATCTAACCGGGTGTATGCTGTTTAGCGTTTCATATCGTTTCATAATCATATTTGAACCAGTCCGATATCGAAACGCAAAGCAGTGCATTTGCCTAGAGTTTGTACAGCGTTTTCAGCAAAATGACGTTTTGACGTGATCAAACGATATTTTTAATTTCACTCATTTTTGAACTTGCGTCAAATGATATCAACAAAAAAGTGCTCAATCTCACCATGTGCAGACGTTTAGGAATATATTTGGCTTCATGTCCCATGCTTTGAAAATCGTGATATCGAAGCGCTAAATGTTCAAATAACGCAATGTTTGCACACCAGTTTTGTCAAAAATCAACTTTTTGTCAAAACTGAAAAACTGCAGATTTACTGCAACTTCGTCGCAATTCTGCTGGTAGTAGGCGTAAAATGCCATCAACTTGACAATACCCACCGAATAGGAAATTTCATGTAGTGTACAAAACATGTGTGCAACATGATAATCTTGCGTCGGAAAGCAGCTCAATCGCCAAAAGTTTGCAGTGCGTTTTGACGAGATCAGACGTTTTTGCTGACCCCCGAAATCTTCACTTTTTGCTCGTGTTTGATCAAACGCTGTGCCAAAACGTCACAAAAGTGCTCAATCTAACCGGGTGTATGCTGTTCAGCGTTTCATATCGTTTCATAATCATATTTGAACCAGTCCGATATCGAAACGCAAAGCAGTGCATTTGCCTAGAGTTTGTACAGCGTTTTCAGCAAAATGACGTTTTGACGTGATCAAACGATTTTTCAAATTTCACTCATTTTCGAACCCGCGTCAAATGATATCAACAAAAAAGTGCTCAATCTCACCATGTGCAGACGTTTAGGAATATATTTGGCTTCATGTCCCATGCTTTGAAAATCGTGATATCGAAACGCTAAATGTTCAAATAACGCAATGTTTGCACACCATGCAGTTTTGTCAAAAATCAACTTTTTGTCAAAACTGAAAAACTGCAGATTTACTGCAACTTCGTCGCAATTCTGCTGGTAGTAGGCGTAAAATGCCATCAACTTGACAATACCCACCGAATAGGAAATTTCATGTAGTGTACAAAACATGTGTGCAACATGATAATCTTGCGTCGGAAAGCAGCTCAATCGCCAAAAGTTTGCAGTGCGTTTTGACGAGATCAGACGTTTTTGCTGACCCCCGAAATCTTCACTTTTTGCTCGTGTTTGATCAAACGCTGTGCCAAAACGTCACAAAAGTGCTCAATCTAACCGGGTGTATGCTGTTCAGCGTTTCATATCGTTTCATAATCATATTTGAACCAGTCCGATATCGAAACGCAAAGCAGTGCATTTGCCTAGAGTTTGTACAGCGTTTTCAGCAAAATGACGTTTTGACGTGATCAAACGATATTTCAAATTTCACTCATTTTCGAACCCGCGTCAAATGATATCAACAAAAAAGTGCTCAATCTCACCATGTGCAGACGTTTAGGAATATATTTAGCTTCATGTCCCATGCTTTGAAAATCGTGATATCGAAACGCTAAATGTTCAAATAACGCAATGTTTACACACCAGTTTTGTCAAAAATCAACTTTTTGCCAAAACTAAAAAACTGCAGATTTACTCCAACTTCGTCGCAATTCTGCTGATAGTAGGCATGAAATGCCATCAACTTGACAATACCCACCGAATAGGAAATATCATGTAGTGTACAAAACATGTGTGCAACATGATAATCTTGCGTCGGAAAGCAGCTCAATCGCCAAAAGTTTGCAGTGCGTTTTGACGAGATCAGACGTTTTTGCTGACCCCCGAAATCTTCACTTTTTGCTCGTGTTTGATCAAACGCTGTGCCAAAACGTCACAAAAGTGCTCAATCTAACCGGGTGTATGCTGTTCAGCGTTTCATATCGTTTCATAATCATATTTGAACCAGTCCGATATCGAAACGCAAAGCAGTGCATTTGCCTAGAGTTTGTACAGCGTTTTCAGCAAAATGACGTTTTGACGTGATCAAACGATTTTTCAAATTTCACTCATTTTCGAACCCGCGTCAAATGATATCAACAAAAAAGTGCTCAATCTCACCATGTGCAGACGTTTAGGAATATATTTGGCTTCATGTCCCATGCTTTGAAAATCGTGATATCGAAACGCTAAATGTTCAAATAACGCAATGTTTGCACACCATGCAGTTTTGTCAAAAATCAACTTTTTGTCAAAACTGAAAAACTGCAGATTTACTGCAACTTCGTCGCAATTCTGCTGGTAGTAGGCGTAAAATGCCATCAACTTGACAATACCCACCGAATAGGAAATTTCATGTAGTGTACAAAACATGTGTGCAACATGATAATCTTGCGTCGGAAAGCAGCTCAATCGCCAAAAGTTTGCAGTGCGTTTTGACGAGATCAGACGTTTTTGCTGACCCCCGAAATCTTCACTTTTTGTTCGTGTTTGATCAAACGCTGTGCCAAAACGTCACAAAAGTGCTCAATCTAACCGGGTGTATGCTGTTCAGCGTTTCATATCGTTTCATAATCATATTTGAACCAGTCCGATATCGAAACGCAAAGCAGTGCATTTGCCTAGAGTTTGTACAGCGTTTTCAGCAAAATGACGTTTTGACGTGATCAAACGATATTTCAAATTTCACTCATTTTCGAACCCGCGTCAAATGATATCAACAAAAAAGTGCTCAATCTCACCATGTGCAGACGTTTAGGAATATATTTGGCTTCATGTCCCATGCTTTGAAAATCGTGATATCGAAACGCTAAATGTTCAAATAACGCAATGTTTACACACCAGTTTTGTCAAAAATCAACTTTTTGCCAAAACTAAAAAACTGCAGATTTACTCCAACTTCGTCGCAATTCTGCTGATAGTAGGCATGAAATGCCATCAACTTGACAATACCCACCGAATAGGAAATTTCATGTAGTGTACAAAACATGTGTGCAACATGATAATCTTGCGTCGGAAAGCAGCTCAATCGCCAAAAGTTTGCAGTGCGTTTTGACGAGATCAGACGTTTTTGCTGGCCCCCGAAATCTCCACTTTTTGCTCGTGTTTGATCAAACGCTGTGCCAAAACGTCACAAAAGTGCTCAATCTAACCGGGTGTATGTTATTCAGAGTTTCATTCCGTTTCGTAATCATGTTTGAACCAGTCCGATATCGAAACGCAAAGCAGTGCATTTGCCTAGAGTTTGCACAGCGTTTTCAGCAAAATGACGTTTTGACGTGATCAAACGATTTTTCAAATTTCACTCATTTTCGAACCCGCGTCAAATATAAACAACAAAAAAAGTGCTCAATCTCACCATGTGGAGACGTTTAGGAATATATTTGGCTTCATGTCCCATGCTTTGAAAATCGTGATATCGAAACGCTAAATGTTCAAATAACGCAATGTTTGCACACCAGTTTTGTCAAAAATCAACTTTTCGCCAAAACTAAATAATGGCAGGTTTACTCCCAACTTCGTCGCAATTCTGCTGATGGAAGGCATAAAATGCCATCAACTTGACAATACCCACCGAATAGGAAATTTCATGTAGTGTACAAAACATGTGTGCAACATGATAATCTTGCGTCGGAAAGCAGCTCAATCGCCAAAAGTTTGCAGTGCGTTTTGACGAGATCAGACGTTTTTGCTGGCCCCCGAAATCTCCACTTTTTGCTCGTGTTTGATCAAACGCTGTGCCAAAACGTCACAAAAGTGCTCAATCTAACCGGGTGTATGCTGTTCAGCGTTTCATATCGTTTCATAATCATATTTGAACCAGTCCGATATCGAAACGCAAAGCAGTGCATTTGCCTAGAGTTTGTACAGCGTTTTCAGCAAAATGACGTTTCGACGTGATCAAACGATATTTTTAATTTCACTCATTTTTGAACTTGCGTCAAATGATATCAACAAAAAAGTGCTCAATCTCACCATGTGGAGACGTTTAGGAATATATTTGGCTTCATGTCCCATGCTTTGAAAATCGTGATATCGAAACGCTAAATGTTCAAATAACGCAATGTTTGCACACCATGCAGTTTTGTCAAAAATCAACTTTTTGCCAAAACTGAAAAACTGCAGATTTACTCCAACTTCGTCGCAATTCTGCTGGTAGTAGGCGTAAAATGCCATCAACTTGACAATACCCACCGAATAGGAAATTTCATGTAGTGTACAAAACATGTGTGCAACATGATAATCTTGCGTCGGAAAGCAGCTCAATCGCCAAAAGTTTGCAGTGCGTTTTGACGAGATCAGACGTTTTTACTGGCCCCCGAAATTTCTAGTTTTTGCTCGTGTTTGATCAAACGCTGTGCCAAAACGTCACAAAAGTGCTCAATCTAACCGGGTGTATGCTGTTCAGCGTTTCATATCGTTTCATAATCATATTTGAATCAGTCCGATATCGAAACGCAAAGCAGTGCATTTGCCTAGAGTTTGTACAGCGTTTTCAGCAAAATGACGTTTTGACGTGATCAAACGATTTTTCAAATTTCACTCATTTTCGAACCCGCGTCAAATGATATCAACAAAAAAGTGCTCAATCTCACCATGTGCAGACGTTTTGGAATTTAATTAGCTTCATGTCCCATGTTTTTAAAGTGGTGATATCGAAACGCTAAATGTTCAAATATCGCAATGTTTGCACACCAGTTTTGTCAAAAATCAACTTTTTGCCAAAACTGAAAAACTGCAGTTTTACTCCAACTTCGTCGCAATTCTGCTGATAGTAGGCATGAAATGCCATCAACTTGACAATACCCACCGAATAGGAAATTTCATGTAGTGTATAAAACATGTGTGCAACATGATAATCTTGCGTCGGAAAGCAGCTCAATCGCCAAAAATTTGCAGTGCGTTTTGACGAGATCAGACGTTTTTACTGGCCCCCGAAATTTCCACTTTTTGCTCGTGTTTGATCAAACGCTGTGCCAAAACGTCACAAAAGTGCTCAATCTAACCGGGTGTATGCTGTTCAGCGTTTCATATCGTTTCATAATCATATTTGAACCAGTCCGATATCGAAACGCAAAGCAGTGCATTTGCCTAGAGTTTGTACAGCGTTTTCAGCAAAATGACGTTTTGACGTGATCAAACGATATTTTTAATTTCACTCAGTTTTGAACTTGCGTCAAATGATATCAACAAAAAAGTGCTCAATCTCACCATGTGCAGACGTTTAGAAAGTTAATTAGCTTCATGTCCCATGCTTTGAAAATCGTGATATCGAAACGCTAAATGTTCAAATAACGCAATGTTTGCACACCAGTTTTGTCAAAAATCAACTTTTTGCCAAAACTGAAAAACTGCAGTTTTACTCCCAACTTCGTCGCAATTCTGCTGGTAGAAGGCATGAAATGCCATCAACTTGACAATACCCACCTAATAGGAAATTTCATGTAGTGTACAAAACATGTGTGCAACATGATAATCTTGCGTCGGAAAGCAGCTCAATCGCCAAAAGTTTGCAGTGCGTTTTGACGAGATCAGACGTTTTTGCTGGCCCCCGAGATTTCCAGTTTTTGTTCGTGTTTGATCAAACGCTGTGCCAAATCGTCACAAAAGTGCTCAATCTAACCGGGTGTATGCTGTTCAGCGTTTCATATCGTTTCATAATCATATTTGAACCAGTCCGATATCGAAACGCAAAGCAGTGCATTTGCCTAGAGTTTGCACAGCGTTTTCAGCAAAATGACGTTTTGACGTGATCAAACGATATTTTTACTTTCACTCATTTTTGAATTTGCGTCAAATGATATCAACAAAAAAGTGCTCAATCTCACCATGTGGAGACGTTTAGGAATATATTTGGCTTCATGTCCCATGCTTTGAAAATCGTGATATCGAAACGCTAAATGTTCAAATAACGCAATGTTTGCACACCAGTTTTGTCAAAAATCAACTTTTTGCCAAAACTGAAAAACTGCAGTTTTACTCCAACTTCGTCGCAATTCTGCTGGTAGTAGGCGTAAAATGCCATCAACTTGACAATATTCACCGAATAGGAAATTTCATGTAGTGTACAAAACATGTGTGCAACATGATAATCTTGCGTCGGAAAGCAGCTCAACCGCCAAAAGTTTGCAGTGCGTTTTGACGAGATCAGACGTTTTTACTGGCCCCCGAAATTTCCAGTTTTTGTTCGTGTTTGATCAAACGCTGTGCCAAAACGTCACAAAAGTGCTCAATCTAACCGGGTGTATGCTGTTCAGCGTTTCATATCGTTTCATAATCATATTTGAACCAGTCCGATATCGAAACGCAAAGCAGTGCATTTGCCTAGAGTTTGTACAGCGTTTTTAGCAAAATGACGTTTTGACGTGATCAAACGATTTTTCAAATTTCACTCATTTTTGAACCTGCGTCAAATATAAACAACAAAAAAGTGCTCAATCTCACCATGTGCAGACGTTTTGGAATTTAATTAGCTTCATGTCCCATGTTTTTAAAGTGGTGATATCGAAACGCAAAACGTGCTAACAACGCAATGTTTACACACCAGTTTTGTCAAAAATCAACTTTTCGCCAAAACTGAATATTGGCAGTTTTACTCCCAACTTCGTCGCAATTCTGCTGATGGAAGGCATAAAATGCCATCAACTTGACAATACCCACCGAATAGGAAATTTCATGTAGTGTACAAAACATGTGTGCAACATGATAATCTTGCGTCGGAAAGCAGCTCAATCGCCAAAAGTTTGCAGTGCGTTTTGACGAGATCAGACGTTTTTGCTGGCCCCCGAGATTTCCACTTTTTGCTCGTGTTTGATCAAACGCTGTGCCAAATCGTCACAAAAGTGCTCAATCTAACCGGGTGTATGCTGTTCAGCGTTTCATATCGTTTCATAATCATATTTGAACCAGTCCGATATCGAAACGCAAAGCAGTGCATTTGCCTAGAGTTTGCACAGCGTTTTCAGCAAAATGACGTTTTGACGTGATCAAACGATATTTTTAATTTCACTCATTTTCGAACCCGCGTCAAATGATATCAACAAAAAAGTGCTCAATCTCACCATGTGGAGACGTTTAGGAATATATTTGGCTTCATGTCCCATGCTTTGAAAATCGTGATATCGAAACGCTAAATGTTCAAATAACGCAATGTTTGCACACCAGTTTTGTCAAAAATCAACTTTTTGCCAAAACTGAAAAACTGCAGTTTTACTCCAACTTCGTCGCAATTCTGCTGATAGTAGGCATAAAATGCCATCAACTTGACAATATCCACCGAATAGGAAATTTCATGTAGTGTACAAAACATGTGTGCAACATGATAATCTTGCGTCGGAAAGCAGCTCAATCGCCAAAAGTTTGCAGTGCGTTTTGACGAGATCAGACGTTTTTGCTGACCCCCGAAATTTCCAGTTTTTGCTCGTGTTTGATCAAACGCTGTGCCAAAACGTCACAAAAGTGCTCAATCTAACCGGGTGTATGCTGTTCAGCGTTTCATATCGTTTCATAATCATATTTGAACCAGTCCGATATCGAAACGCAAAGCAGTGCATTTGCCTAGAGTTTGCACAGCGTTTTTAGCAAAATGACGTTTTGACGTGATCAAACGATTTTTCAAATTTCACTCATTTTCGAACCCGCGTCAAATATAAACAACAAAAAAGTGCTCAATCTCACCATGTGGAGACGTTTAGGAATTTAATTAGCTTCATGTCCCATGTTTTTAAAGTTGTGATATCGAAACGCAAAACGTGCAAACAACGCAATGTTTGCACACCAGTTTTGTCAAAAATCAACTTTTCGCCAAAACTGAATAATGGCAGTTTTACTCCAACTTCGTCGCAATTCTGCTGGTGGAAGGCATGAAATGCCATCAACTTGACAATACCCACCGAATAGGAAATTTCATGTAGTGTACAAAACATGTGTGCAACATAATAATCTTGCGTCGGAAAGCAGCTCAATCGCCAAAAGTTTGCAGTGCGTTTTGACGAGATCAGACGTTTTTGCTGGCCCCCGAAATCTCCACTTTTTGCTCGTGTTTGATCAAACGCTGTGCCAAAACGTCACAAAAGTGCTCAATCTAACCGGGTGTATGCTGTTCAGCGTTTCATATCGTTTCATGATCATATTTGAACCAGTCCGATATCGAAACGCAAAGCAGTGCATTTGCCTAGAGTTTGTACAGCGTTTTCAGCAAAATGACGTTTTGACGTGATCAAACGATATTTTTAATTTCACTCATTTTGGAACTTGCGTCAAATGATATCAACAAAAAAGTGCTCAATCTCACCATGTGCAGACGTTTAGAAAGTTAATTAGCTTCATGTCCCATGCTTTGAAAATCGTGATATCGAAACGCTAAATGTTCAAATAACGCAATGTTTACACACCAGTTTTGTCAAAAATCAACTTTTTGCCAAAACTGAAAAACTGCAGTTTTACTCCAACTTCGTCGCAATTCTGCTGGTAGAAGGCATGAAATGCCATCAACTTGACAATATCCACCGAATAGGAAATTTCATGTAGTGTACAAAACATGTGTGCAAC
Organism: Trididemnum miniatum; assembly: GCA_964006365.1. Classification (NCBI taxonomy): domain Eukaryota; kingdom Metazoa; phylum Chordata; class Ascidiacea; order Aplousobranchia; family Didemnidae; genus Trididemnum; species Trididemnum miniatum. The sequence goes on along the minus strand of CAXFYD010000003.1, from coordinate 2,969 downwards.
ATGATAATCTTGCGTCGGAAAGCAGCTCAATCGCCAAAAGTTTGCAGTGCGTTTTGACGAGATCAGACGTTTTTGCTGGCCCCCGAAATCTCCACTTTTTGCTCGTGTTTGATCAAACGCTGTGCCAAAACGTCACAAAAGTGCTCAATCTAACCGGGTGTATGCTGTTCAGCGTTTCATATCGTTTCATGATCATATTTGAACCAGTCCGATATCGAAACGCAAAGCAGTGCATCTGCCTAGAGTTTGTACAGCGTTTTCAGCAAAATGACGTTTTGACGTGATCAAACGATATTTTTAATTTCACTCATTTTGGAACTTGCGTCAAATGATATCAACAAAAAAGTGCTCAATCTCACCATGTGCAGACGTTTAGAAAGTTAATTAGCTTCATGTCCCATGCTTTGAAAATCGTGATATCGAAACGCTAAATGTTCAAATAACGCAATGTTTACACACCAGTTTTGTCAAAAATCAACTTTTTGCCAAAACTGAAAAACTGCAGTTTTACTCCAACTTCGTCGCAATTCTGCTGATAGTAGGCATGAAATGCCATCAACTTGACAATATCCACCGAATAGGAAATTTCATGTAGTGTACAAAACATGTGTGCAACATGATAATCTTGCGTCGGAAAGCAGCTCAATCGCCAAAAGTTTGCAGTGCGTTTTGACGAGATCAGACGTTTTTGCTGACCCCCGAGATTTCCAGTTTTTGCTCGTGTTTGATCAAACGCTGTGCCAAAACGTCACAAAAGTGCTCAATCTAACCGGGTGTATGCTGTTCAGCGTTTCATATCGTTTCATGATCATGTTTGAACCAGTCCGATATCGAAACGCAAAGCAGTGCATTTGCCTAGAGTTTGTACAGCGTTTTCAGCAAAATGACGTTTTGACGTGATCAAACGATTTTTCAAATTTCACTCATTTTCGAACCCGCGTCAAATGATATCAACAAAAAAGTGCTCAATCTCACCATGTGCAGACGTTTAGGAATATATTTGGCTTCATGTCCCATGCTTTGAAAATCGTGATATCGAAACGCTAAATGTTCAAATATCGCAATGTTTGCACACCAGTTTTGTCAAAAATCAACTTTTTGCCAAAACTGAAAAACTGCAGATTTACTCCCAACTTCGTCGCAATTCTGCTGGTAGTAGGCGTAAAATGCCATCAACTTGACAATACCCACCGAATAGGAAATTTCATGTAGTATACAAAACATGTGTGCAACATGATAATCTTGCGTCGGAAAGCAGCTCAATCGCCAAAAGTTTGCAGTGCGTTTTGACGAGATCAGACGTTTTTGCTGGCCCCCGAAATCTCCACTTTTTGCTCGTGTTTGATCAAACGCTGTGCCAAAACGTCACAAAAGTGCTCAATCTAACCGGGTGTATGCTGTTCAGCGTTTCATATCGTTTCATAATCATATTTGAACCAGTCCGATATCGAAACGCAAAGCAGTGCATTTGCCTAGAGTTTGCACAGCGTTTTCAGCAAAATGACGTTTTGGCGTGATCAAACGATTTTTCAAATTTCACTCATTTTCGAACTCGCGTCAAATGATATCAACAAAAAAGTGCTCAATCTCACCATGTGCAGACGTTTAGGAATTTAATTAGCTTCATGTCCCATGTTTTTAAAGTTGTGATATCGAAACGCAAAACGTCCAAACAGCGCAATGTTTGCACACCAGTTTTGTCAAAAATCAACTTTTCGCCAAAGTTGGAAAACTGCAGTTTTACTCCAACTTCGTCGCAATTCTGCTGGTGGAAGGCATAAAATGCCACCAACTTGACAATACCCACCGAATAGGAAATTTCATGTAGTGTACAAAACATGTGTGCAACATGATAATCTTGCGTCGGAAAGCAGCTCAATCGCCAAAAGTTTGCAGTGCGTTTTGACGAGATCAGACGTTTTTACTGGCCCCCGAAATTTCCACTTTTTGCTCGTGTTTGATCAAACGCTGTGCCAAATCGTCACAAAAGTGCTCAATCTAACCGGGTGTATGCTGTTCAGCGTTTCATATCGTTTCATAATCATGTTTGAACCAGTCCGATATCGAAACGCAAAGCAGTGCATTTGCCTAGAGTTTGTACAGCGTTTTCAGCAAAATGACGTTTTGACGTGATCAAACGATATTTTTAATTTCACTCATTTTTGAACTTGCGTCAAATGATATCAACAAAAAAGTGCTCAATCTCACCATGTGGAGACGTTTAGGAATATATTTGGCTTCATGTCCCATGCTTTGAAAATCGTGATATCGAAACGCTAAATGTTCAAATAACGCAATGTTTGCACACCATGCAGTTTTGTCAAAAATCAACTTTTTGCCAAAACTGAAAAACTGCAGATTTACTCCAACTTCGTCGCAATTCTGCTGGTAGTAGGCGTAAAATGCCATCAACTTGACAATACCCACCGAATAGGAAATTTCATGTAGTGTACAAAACATGTGTGCAACATGATAATCTTGCGTCGGAAAGCAGCTCAATCGCCAAAAGTTTGCAGTGCGTTTTGACGAGATCAGACGTTTTTACTGGCCCCCGAAATTTCCACTTTTTGCTCGTGTTTGATCAAACGCTGTGCCAAATCGTCACAAAAGTGCTCAATCTAACCGGGTGTATGCTGTTCAGCGTTTCATATCGTTTCATAATCATGTTTGAACCAGTCCGATATCGAAACGCAAAGCAGTGCATTTGCCTAGAGTTTGTACAGCGTTTTCAGCAAAATGACGTTTTGACGTGATCAAACGATTTTTCAAATTTCACTCATTTTCGAACACGCGTCGAATGATAACAACAAAAAAGTGCTCAATCTCACCATGTGCAGACGTTTTGGAATTTAATTAGCTTCATGTCCCATGTTTTTAAAGTTGTGATATCGAAACGCAAAACGTCCAAACAGCGCAATGTTTACACACCAGTTTTGTCAAAAATCAACTTTTCGCCAAAACTGAAAAAC
>CAXFYD010000001.1:0-27000 GCA_964006365.1 Trididemnum miniatum | reverse complement strand
TCATCAGCTCCTCAGTATTCTTTCTATCCACTAGTTTTACTCCACACATTGATCTCACCATAGCTCTTTCAGTTCTTCTCAAAATTACCATCTCATTTTCCCTCAAACACCATGTCTCACTTCCATGTAACATTGCTGATCTTACGCAACTACGATACACCATCCCTTTCATTTTCAAAGAAAACCTTCTCCCAAGTAACAACTCTCCGCATTCTCTAAATTTCATCCATCCGATCCTTACTCTTGCAGTCACTGCAGTTTCACACCCACCACTAGCATTCAGCCTATCTCCAAGATAACAAAAACCCTTCACAGTCTCCACTTCATCACACAACACCTCCACTGGTTCTTCCTTTCCGTCTCCAATATCTTCACATCTTCTACATACAAACTGTTGTGTAAAACTGCAAGATACTTTTTTCATTTTAGTGCATCTCGCATGAATCCACTTCTTACAGAGCGTGCACCACACCGCGTTAGACATAACTCTTTTTCCACATATTCCACACGGATCCACCCTGCTACGCACAACCTCCCCTTCTTCACCACTCACCATCATCTTAGTCTTTTTAATATTTATTCTCAATCCCTTGCTTTCGTATCCCACGTTTTTTCTCTCTTCGGTCTACAACCTTCAATTTGACCCACCACTTAAAAAAATTCGCCATCCCTGTCCTAGAGATTCCGAAAATAGTTGCAGTAACGATCCTGTTGAAATCATAAACTATTATTATAGTTACAAACTGAAAAAACTACAGTAAGAAGTACAATACCTACTTTGGGAATGCCGATTAAACTACACCTACGGAAAGTTAATGTGCCTGTCGTCTTATGTTTTTGTGTAGCTTTGCAAAAATCACAAGTTATGACGTCATTTCGCCCCCCCAATGTTTTTTTTTTTCTGACGGCGCCACTGCTTTTCACCTATTACTAACAGCTTCTTCGATCTGCACTGGCTGCTTTATGTCTTAATAACCAGTTTGTGATAGCAATTTTACAATTTTGACGGAACTGTGTGATGCAATAAAAGCACTAGTTTATTGAAAAGAAAAGACAATAACCGAAGTAAACTATGCGAGTTTCACCATAGCCTAGTAAACTAAGAAGCAAAGATCTGAGGTTAGACAATCGATTAGTATATTTTTATACCCTGTCATAGCCTACATGAGCTTGTTAAAACTGGGGAGCCAACTGGAGGCCAGGCCAAAATCTGAGGGGGTATGGCCCCCTCTAGCCTTTCCTTAGAATCGCCACTCTAGGTGAGCCGAATCTACAGTAAATGCTGCAATTTTTTTAAACTTAAGCCTGAAGCCAAAACAAGCCGCAAGCGAATAACATGGTAAACCGTGCAATTATATCCAAGGCAGCCAAACATTGGTTTAAGTATCAGATAATTTGCTCCTAGTTTAGTTTGCGTCGATCATTATATTAAACAATGATTTTTTGATTGATTTTCTTCATATCTATCCTTCTATCACGAGAAAGCGGCGGAGGCGCTATGCTTAGGACGAATCCAGACTCGCTTAGGAGTTGCCTTTGTTTCTGATTTTTCCGGTTGAACTTTCTTCTGACTTCTTTAATATGCTGCTTGCCAGATTCCACCGAGCAGAGATAGTCAACGTGAAGCATCTTATCCAAGGACGCAACAATAAGACTAGGCTGGGAGTTGAACCATTAACCTTGCGATCATGGTCGTCGTAAAAACTACGCTACAAACCAATGCGCCACGTTGCCGACACTGCAGCCACACTGCAGCGCGTCACATAACTATTTACCAGCGATGCTTGTTTTGTATTTATAGGTTTTTGCTAAGATTTTCTTATTTGTTTAACAAATTTTCATCTTCATTAAAATGTCGGAAACACCAAGCACGAGTGCAATGCGGGAGCAGATTCAATCATCAAACGTCAATCCAGGTATGAAAAAAATTCAAATCACAAAAACAAACAGAGAATATTTGGTTATTTTGTTTCAGGTACGAGCGGGCAAAGTTTGCAATATAACGACCAACGTCAGTTTCATGTCAACCAGTCAACAATAAAAGTCAAGGTCGTGCAACCGCTTTCAGGTAATTTTACGTCAGATTTTAGAGATGTTAAAATCATCGTGAATCGGAATCATTTTACAGCTTGCTGGTAAAAATTAAAACTGAGCCACCTTAAGAAAGAAAAGTAAAGCCGCAATAAATCTCAAAACTGGACGTTTCGACAACATAGATTCAGCTGCCATCATCAGCAGTGTATGCTAAGCAGTACAAAACTGTAAGTATTGCATACACTGCTGATGATGACAGTTGAATCTGTTTTGTCAAAACGTCCAGTTTTGAGATTCACTGTAGCTTTATTTTTCCTCCTTATTTGAGCCTCCTTGGTATACAATAAAACGCACAGCTGCCTTACTGAATAAACATTGCTGACAACTAAAGTGTGGACGAGAATGTTAGCCATGCAATACGCTTACAGTGTAGTTTTTGATTAACTACGGTATTAGCTTTGGTAATACTAGGCTTTATTTTAGCTGGCCACGTCATTATGTTGTAAACATTTCATAACGTTTTTTTTTCAAAATGTATTTGCTTACAGATAAAGAAATGAAGGAGCAAGCTAAAGTGGACTGTAAGTGTAATATTTATTTGAAGTTGATTATTTTTCATTTTGAAAAAGTAATATAGGAAATGTGAAGCTTTAACGTATTGCATTAAAAATAGAGTGATGAATCTGTCTGTCGGTTTTAGTTTTGCGTTGACCTATTTCGTTTACCCTGTTGCTTGAGTGAATGTTCTGCGTAACGGTGGTGCTTGCTGCACTACATTCAGCCTAATTTGCGTGACTCGTAAAATTGTAATGAAAATGCTAAAAGTGCTTGCTAGGCGAAGTGTGCGTCACGCCCATGTAATGCTAGCGCTGTTTATTGATACATCTACTGTATTTTACAAACGTTTTGTTTTCCCGAAAATACACCAAGTTTAACTTTGCTAATGTAATGTGGGCAAATTCGATATTTAACACTTGATTCAAAAACTAACTTCTTTCAACTTTCTTGGGAGTAGGATCAAAATCTTAAAATTTGCGTTTGCAGTAACAAAGACTGTTTGCGTAAACTGTTACACGTTTGACCCCGCCCAAGCTTTAATTTTGAAAACAGCCTAAGATTTAAAAAAAGGAATTGCCATGATTTATTATAGTAGCCTATTAACATTTAGCTACCGGTACCGAAATGTGAAAGTGTCTATCTAAGACTAGATATGAAGACAGCAATTTGTCTGTGTAAAACGCGATCATCACATCAGTTTATTCCGATTGACCAATTTTAATTGCTGCTTGAACAGCGGTCGCGTCGTTTTAGGCGATTATAATTTAAATACATTTTAGATGATGAATTAAAGCAAAAGTTATACAAAGCAGCCAAAAAAGAATGTGAAGTTGCGCAGGTGTTCTGTGTCAATCGTCCAACTACTGTTGTTCCCTTGCAAATATCGGAGCAGCAGGACCCGGTAACGGCAGAGCAACAAGGTCATTTTCATCATCGCAATGAGATCATGCAAATGATCAACAAACCTCCAGCTGGTAATGTTTCCATTGAAAGTTTGTTTACTAAAGCGAAAGAGTTAGCGGAAAAGTCTGCTTCCCAGCAACACTTTCACACAGATGAGGGAAGGGATGCCTACATTGCTGCTCTCAGCAACATTGTAGGCATTACCGGCCAGGCTGGGGTCGGTAAAACTACTCTTACCAAAACTATTCTTAAAAAAGTACTTGATGAAGACTTATATTCACCTGACCTAGTATTTTATGTAAGGTTTAGGGACATTGATTATGGCAAGGAAACTGATCTTCTTTCGCTTTTAACTCCTTCAATCGATTTCTTATGGAAAAAACACGATTCTCGTCGCAATGCTGTTTTGAGTGCTATTGCAGCAACCAGTAACACTCTCATCATCATGGATGGCTTTGACGAGGCTACCTATGACTCTCAAACTTTAACTGCCACCCACCAAATTGACCTCCACCAACAAGCTAAACCATTCGTCTTCATCAAACACATTTTACAAGGCAAACTTCTACCCAATGCAAAACTGCTGGTCACATCGCGGCCAAAACAACTACTTCAGCTTCCCCAAGGTCTCAAGCCAAAATTCATTGCCAACGTTCTGGGTCTTGATAAACAAGCCCAAAAACAAATTTGCTCTGATGTATGCGCCGAAAATAGCGATGATATTTATAACTACATAGAAAACCGTCCTGATCTTTCATCCTTTTGTTTTTCTCCCCTGAATTGCATCCTAGTGATGCACGTTATCCAAACACTTCGATCGTTGAAATCCCAGTTTTCTGACACCTTAACGGGTGTATTTGCGGTAGCGCTTGGGCTTTTTATGCTGACTGAGAACGTTGACAATCAGTTTGACCTGGAAAAGTTTTCCACTCTGGCTTGGATCGCTTTCCAGGATAACAAGTTCTATTTGAACGAAGACGATTTGCTTAGAGCAGGGCTACAAGTAAATGAACGGAATGCTTTTCTTCAAACAACTCGTTTCAGCACAAAGGTGACACTCTTGGGCGGCGGAACATCAAACGTCCACTACTTTTCTCACCTTCTCTTTCAGGAATGTTTGGTCGCCATAAAAGTTATTTTCTTTACAAAACCAGCTGATTTTAAAAAACTTTTTATAGGAAAACCAAGTCTAAACCGCTTTAAACGATTTCGACCAGTTTATGATTTATCTGAAAACAGATTCGAGATGATTACCAAGTTTATGTATGGCTTTTGCAATGAGAAAACCTTTTCATATATGAAAGAAAAATTTCCTACTCTTGTTCATTCTTCAGAGCAAGTCGAAATGCTACAAACCTTTGCATTGAAGCGACTATCTTCTTGTTCCAAATCTTCTTCCTATCTTCAGGATGCTCTTCCTGTGTTTCATTGGGGATTCGAACTTAATGATCAAGTTTTTAGCATTAAACTAGCTCGTCTTCTGCCTTCTACGATTGAGTTTAGGGGACAAATTCTTTCGAGTGATATCGGTTCAATTGATCACATTTTGCAAGCGAAGCAATCTCCGGTGGTTATTTCTGTTCCGTGGCGTGGTGCGGAATTCATTGGAGACAGTTATCGATTGTTTTTGCGGAAGTTGAAATCTACGATGGAATCATCTCGTTACGTTGAGGTAAATTGAAATATGAAAATGTACACTTACGTAGCCTACTAGCTTATGAACTTAAACATTAACTTGTAAGTGTTGTTGCGATAGCAAATGTGCCGTAAATTTGTAATAAATTCACAAGACTGTGCGGTTGTTATAAGTTCAGCTACAAAAATTTCCTGTCTACTTGCAGTTGTAAAGCCGACGTTGCATTTTGTTTCTTGTTTTATGTTAGAGTTAACTTTATGAAATGTTATTAAACAAAAAGGCACAACTATTGCTGTTTATAACAAAACCGCTACATCAGATGTGTGCAACTGCGCAAACTTTATTAATTGCGGGCCAAATAGCAATAAGCACAGCATTGTGCGGGCTGCACGTTTCAATAGACAAAACAAGTTCGTCTATTTTGCCGTAACTTACAATTCAATAAACAAAGCACTAGAATTAAACAATAACAATGACCAGGAAGCACCGAAGAACCATGAGGTTTTCAAGTCGAGGTGCCCCCGTACTGGAATGAGTAGCACATCAGGACAAACCAAACTAAGTGCGCGAAAATCAAAAAATGAGTTTATAACCCAACCCATCTTTTCATTTTCGAGCACTTAGTTGGGTTGTCCTTTTGATTTTCGCGCACTTGCCTTGGCATTTAAATAGGATGATATTTTACCAGCTATTGATATTGCCTGGGATAGTGATAAAACCCCATGAAGCTAAACAAGTCACGTAACCAAGGGGGGGCAAGGGGGGCAATTGCCCCCCCTGTAAAATGTCTTGCCCCCTCCTCTTGACCCCCTGTAAAATTGTACATAAAAGTTATATTCTTCGCCTTTTCCTCAAAGCTTACCAGATCAATCAAGTCACGGAAGAAAAAGTTTTTGATTTCCTCTGTGTAACAGTGTGTAAACTATGCGAGCACAAGTTTCCCGCTGTAAAAGTGATAAAAATAGTGGTAGTCGCCACTGCAGCGCTGCGGGGAGTTGTCAACGTTGCTTCGTTGTGAATTTATCTACTGTAATTACCGCTGCATCTTGAAGTCTTGTTAGTCGTTTTTTGTAATGAACCGCGGAAACTTTAAGCAGGCTTTCTTTCATCAGTTATTGTGCTTTCTTTCTGTCTTCAATTTTGTCGTGACTTTAAATTTTCACGTGATCCGTCATGTTATTTTTGTTATTATGTCTTTTGATAAAAGTCATTAATCGGTCTGAAATTGCCTAACTTTTCTTTCAATACAATTCTACAATCATTACAGCAACAATTATTAGAGCAATAGCAGATTCAGTCAGAACGGTATTAGTGACTGTAATCCAAACCAGCGCGTTATATTATGACGTCATTACTTAGGATGTCATTAAACTGCTGCCCCCCTTGAACAAGGCTTGCCCCCCTGTAAAATGAACCTGGTTACGCTATTAAGCTAAACTTTTGTATGTAGATTGATCGATTTAGACAAAAGTAACAAATATGTTGAAAGGAAAATTCGCGAAGATAAAAAATGCGCATATTCATTCATTCATTCATTCATTTATTGACGTATCAGTATCAAGTCAGTACAAAATTTCAACAATGCCAAAAAACTGAATATAACGTAAAAGTTGACACAAAGGCACGCTAGGAGACCATAAAAAAGCAAAAGCTCACCGAGTCATGGCCAACCATTGTTATTCAACCGCATTTGTCTGATTCTCGTAAAACAAAATAAAACAAAACAAAAACAAAACGAGCGGCAACGAAAACCTACGAAAAACGAAAAGTGTTACCCATGGCCATGCACATTTAGTAGCTGTTTTGTCAAGATAAACACCTCTATCAAGAACTAATACGTTTCAACTTATTAACCTGACAAAGCCTAAAATCAAAAAGAAAATACCAATTAAGCTACGTTTGTGTTCACAAAACTAAATGTTACACTGCTGTCTTTGCAATAAATAACAACAAATTTCAAGAGCAATTTAAAAAACCTTGTTTCCAACTAGAATAACATAGCTTTTTTCTCCTGATGTAAAAGATCTACTTAAAGATTTTAAACAAACAATTAACACTATTAGTCTCTAAGCTGAAAATTCTACGTGCTTAAGAATAGAAATAAAACAGATGCATACAGACTACGTGCAAACGCAAGTCATTTTAAACTAGTAAAAACACAAATTTGCGTGAGCTTGATCACATATTTTTCATCAATCAAGCCTTGTGAATCTTAGAAATCCGCAATGTGATTTTTTCAAACCCGCCTAAAAATCTTCACACCCGCACAAAGCATAATACGCCCGCAGAAGCAATTAAAAAAAACATATCTAGCGGAAAAGCAGCGCATCTGGCGACTCGAAAAGAATTTCGAAAAATCTCTGCTTTGCATAAAAGGCACCAAATAAATCTGGCGCTTTATCGCTTTCTCACTTTGTTGTATTGTGTTTTTTTGCTTCGCAGCAAAGTGTGAAACTTTACACTTCCAGCAACAGCTCACGGCGCTGCGAATAAAAATTTTCGAAAGGTTCTAAACTGCTGAAGTCTGATCTGGACTTTCTGTCCGTCAATCGCAAACCTGTTTTGTTTTCAAGTCAAACGCATTTCCTTAAAGTTGCATCGTACCCGAAAGTCCACAGAAAAATGATATTTGCTTAATTTTTGTTATTTTATTTTTTTAAGATTTTCATTTAACGCAAACAATGAAGTGCATTGTGAAATAGTAACGAGTAACTTGTAACTTTGAAATATCGCTGATAAAGTAATTTCGTTACGCAATTCATTACTTCTTTTCAAATGTAACGACGTTACCGTTACTCAAAAAGTATCTCGTTACAGTAACGAGTTACAATTGTAATTCGTTACTGCCCACCACTGACAAGGATAGCTCCTAAGCCAGTCTGGATTCGTCCTATGCATAGCGCCTCCGTAGCTTTCTCGTGACAGCAGGATAAAAATGAAGAAATCAATCAATCAATAACTTATAAAAAGAATTACATAATTCATTCTAACCCAAACACTTTAAGAGGAAAAAGCTAAAAGTTTTTTTTCATAATGACCGAACGCTTTGACATCATAAATTCAGTTGTCATCATCAGCAGTGTATTTTAGGCAGTACAAAACTCTAAGAGATGATAATAGCTGAATCTGCTTCTGATGATGGCAGCTAAATTTTTGTTGTCGAACGTCCAGTCAGTATGAAGAAAAATGCTTTGGCATTAATTTTCCTTCTTAAGCTATTCTCTTTACATTTGTGCATTTTGTTCAAAGCGGTCTATTTGTGACAATAGACATTGATTTTATCGAGCACCTCATGAAAACATGAGAAACATTCAAGGGCTGCTGGCCGCATTCTATGTAAAAACCGCAAATCTTCGTGGGCCGCACGATTTGTGGATGCGGTCCGCAGTTTGCACAGCCCTGCGCTGCATGATGGAGCGTCGTCGGCATCTTGATATTGTTTAAACTTTGAGCTGCTCCGTTGAGATTTTTTGTTCATTTGTAGGAATGCACTCAGTATGCACTACAATAGATTTATTCAACAAAGTTCGTAGCTCACAAATTTATTACTCACTCTTATAGCATTCTAGTAAATTCCTAAATGATTTTTTTTTTCGTTTATAATTTATAAACACTTTGTTCGCAATTCTTCCGTTAGTCCGCATGAACCACTATGGCGCGTATCGACTGCATGACCGTAGCATTGGTTGTTGGTTTGTTTAATTTTAAATTTACACTGCTGTCGCTTAACACTTAATCCTTATATAAATTTAAAAAGGGGCTGTAACAGAAATCGAAATTTTTCATGTTTTTGGTTTAAGATGAAGGGATTTTTTGTCTCTGCAAAATGCAACCAGTTTGGCAAAAAAATTCCAACTACTTTTTGAGTTATTGAGCTTTGAAAAAACAGCCGATTTTCGTAGTAAAAAATATTGTTTGACGTCAGAGGTGTGATTGCACTGGTCGGCATTGTGAATGCACTGACGTAACAATGCCCATTGGGACGTTGCGTTCATTGATGAATCGCCGATCCACCATTGATAAATTTCTGTCGAATCATTGTCGAATGACGCTTACGCATTTACACTAGGATTTTGCTAATCGGCACTTTTTGAAACGTTCCATAAAACTTTATCAAGCCAACAGAAAGTTTATGATGGCAAATATGACGCTGCAAGGCGCTGTAAAGCTGTTTTTGGCCAAATAACCTCCTTTCTATCTCTTATAATAGAACAGTGGTTCTCAAAAACTTGTCGGAAGTATCGAGCCCAACAGGTGTCATGCAAGCATACATCGAACCCTTAATTATAACCAGGAGCGGATCCAGAAAATTTTAGAGGGAGGATGCAGTTTTGAATTAGGTTGAATGTTAAATGAGTGCAAAGAGGTTAGACGTCTAAACCGGAAAAGGGCATAAGCTCTTTGAAAATGTTTCACGTCAGGGGCGTATTCAGAATATTCTTAAGGCGGTGGAGGGTGGCATAAAATTTTTACATTTTTTAAGCGTATTTTTTTCCGGAAAGTTAATTTGAAGCAAATTGAGGAACAAAATAATGGCTCTAGGGGTTTCCGGGGGTATGCTTCCCCGGAAAGTTTTCAAAAATTTAGACACTGTAATGGCCATTTTAGAGCTTTTTGAACAATTTTTATGGCAAATTCTGTTCAATTTTTTTGCCTCTAACTCTAAGTCCTTCACCAAATATGATACATTTTGTTCGCACATTTTCGATGTATGCGTGCTTAAAGGCGTAAAGATGATTGTTATCAAATAGGTTTGAAATTATGGAAAAATTGTATTCATCAAAAACAGCGTTGAAAGAGTATGGTGGGGGGATGCATCATTCCGCGCAGAGATAGTCATTTACTACAACTGTATGCCTTTTTGCAAAAACTTATTCTGATCTTAGCCGAACCCCTGCTACAGCCTCACCGAACCCCTGGGGTTCGGTCGAACCCAGTTTAAGAACCACTGTAATAGAATCTATAATAATAATATTATATAACTTATAATAATAAGAGATCGAATCTCTATCTCTTACATAAGACTCAGTATCGGTTTCACTCAAATCGCTCATTCTTTTTAAGTTATATACCTTAGGCTACCGTACTCTAATTAGTCTCTTAATATCTAAAACTAACAACTGGGTTAGGTTTTTCCGTCGATCTGTACTCAAAACAACAAACTTCAGCTCAAGGTTTTCATGTTTTCGTCTTAGACATGGCTTAGCGGTACCGCGCGCAAGTGACAGATCCTACGTGACGGGTTCGATTCACAGCTGACGCCGATCGCATTTGACATATATATTCTGGGTGGCTGCTGACTCGAAGAGCGCAAGCTCACTTCGCAGTCTCCCTCAATTACTGTAGAATTTTTTAGTTCAATATAATTTGAAAATAACCTCAGTCATTTATTATTTATTTATTTCTTAGTTATTGTAAGGCCTAGACCTAGTAAACTAATCACTACACTTTTCCGACAAATCATTAAGTAAAAAATGATCATTAAGTAAAAAATGCCTTTGCGTTGCGTAGTCCAGAAAATGCACGCAGTGATTCGCACGCGACACACACAAACAATGCAAAACTTGCGCATGCGAGCGCACGCATAAAATTTTGTCCTGCTAAATTCCAATTAGATGAGAAATGTAAGTCAAAATGGTGGAAGGTTGCTATGCTGCACTGATGAGATCATGATAAGGTCGAAACGCGTCTGCAGCTGCAAACGAGTGGGTTGCCATGGGGGCTTCTAGTGATGTGGGCTAGTTAGGCTACCGGTAATTTAGTTGGGGATTAGTAGTTATAGGCTCTTTCATTGGGTATCGTTGTTTGGGGCCAGTAGCCTGCTAAAAATAGGGCACAACCTAGAAAAGAGGTGAAGTCGAGATGTCCAGGTAGAACAATGCAAAAAAGAGTCTTTACAGTTTGGAATGAGTTTAGCCTGGATTGGCTGTGCGTAGCAAGGCTGACGAGACTTGTTATAGTCGAAACATAAATTCCAATTGTTTACCTCAGGTTGCTGACGTCCGAGGTGGGCATTGTGACATAATTTTTCTTGTAGTAAAAAATGACGGACTAAAAATCGGGTATAAAATGGCCCATAAAATGAAAACGGGTCATTATTTTTTTGAAATTTTTGTGAAAAGTCCATACTAGCACAGTTTACTTGCATAAACTGTTGAAAAAAGGCAATGTCAATTTCCGTTACGGCCCCTCTTTAATTCTTTCAAAAACTTTTTATCAGTTTTGTTATGAGTCGTCGATTATAGGCTTGTCACAACCGAAAATAGAAAGCCAGTTAAAATGCTTACAGTTAATTCATCTGTTGACCAAGGTTTTTAAATAGAATTATGCCTAAAAACAAATCAAGGCAAAATTCTACGCAAGATTAAAATATTAAAAAACTTTTGCCAACACGAGATGAAAAAAATTGCGCTGAAAGTTCAATTGAAAAATTCGACGCAGAGTTTTACGCGATGCGGCTTAAATATTTCACCAATCTTTTGCTCAATTTGTAAACCAGCCAAAGCCGCATCGTGTAAGATTCTGTGGCTTCTGCACCGAATTTTTCTATTAAAATTTCAGCGCTGGTTTTTTAATCTCGTGTTGAATTTCATGTTCAAATATTTTTTAACTGAAGCGACAACGATGAAGTCAGCAAAATTGATAACTTACGTTTGATTTATTGGAATGAAATTGCATAACAATTTTATCAGGCACTTTTGACTTGAAAGTAATTTGGCCAAAATAATTGTCTTTTTCGGTTTACTAAAAACATTTACACAGAAAAACTTAAAAGCGATGAGCATCGGAGATAGAATATTAGTATGAGTTTTCGTATTTTTAGTTCAAAGGTCTTGTAAATCCAGCCTCGAGAGGTTACAATTGTTATGAGGTCAGGGAATGCAAGTTCGATACGCGGGGTAATCGTAGAGGTATAAGTTAAAACAAATAATAATTGATTTGGGCAACAACAAACTTGTTTTGGCACAATTGTTTACGAAAATATTTTATCTGGGCCTGTATATCTTTTTTTGTGGATCTCTTGTCTTTGTTTGGCAGATAAACAAGCTTAAACGCATCCGTGACGGCATCACTGATGAGGAACTCGCAGCAATATCGTCATACGTCAACAGGATCAAGGAACTGCGGTTCGGAAGTAATGATGAAAACCCGATCACGCTCAGTGGAATTACAACGTTGTCTGCGTCCATACAGCGGCTTCAAAATCCGGTAATTATGCTGATTATATCAAGAAAATCACTCAATTAAATCGATCGGTTTTGAAAACATAGAAAGTTGAAATTTATTTTGAATATTTGGTAATTTCAATCTTCTGAAACTCGCAAATGCAGCTGGTGAAAATGAAGCTAATTTCCTACATTGTTATCGCAATGCAGCCAATAGAGCTGTTTTTTTAAACTATCATAATAGCGTCCGTGTAGATCGCCAACAGCTTATATTGCTGTCAATGCCTTGCCAACCTGGACTCAGTTTAGCAAAAAAAAAAACTTTCTATGAAAATGAAAAACTTCAGTACAAAAATGTCGTTAAATTCAAAAATACTTGAAGATCACAAAATATAATTGTATCTTGATGTATTTTCAGCAACTTTCAAAGCGAAACTAAGATAGTCTCATGCAGATTAATAAGCGAATTTAAAACTCAAAGTTTGATATCACAAAAACAATCCGGATATTGTAGGCTACTCCTAAAGAACCCTGTTAGTTTAAAAGTACAATAAATTAATATATACGTATGCAATTTGCCCATTCATTATATATCTTGGTGATAAGTTTAGCAACAATGATCACCAAACTTATTTGTTTAGGTAAATGAAGTTTTACTGCGAATTAACTTTTTTTCATGTCATGATGATATGTAAAGACCGGTCTCTGTTGATATATTAAGAAATTTTCTGCTGTTTTAATTTGCTGAGTGGTTCATTTATTTTTATTTTGACATCTTAATGACTTGCAGAGCATAAGAATTTATTTCCAACCAAAAAAATTAATACGTTGATTGCAAAAGTGCCTTAGTGTAAGCTAGTTTTTTTGCTATGCAAACGTGCTTAAATTAATGTTCTTCTGCTGATTAAAAAATGAAACATTAGCAAAGAGAAATATATTCAATTTACAAATTTTCTTAATTATTTTTAACCTCCAGCAAGCTTCCAGGAAAAGTAGAATTAAGAGCAAATTGAAGTTGAATAAAAACCGTTGAATTCCAGTGTATTTACTTGAAGCTACTCAGCTGATGACATTAAATCCGTGTTCCTTTGCTTTCTTCTTGCATTCTAACAGGCTCCAAGACCGGGTTCTCAACCAGGGGGTTCATGGGTCGCTCTTAAAATTCACAGATGAAGGGTGATCGATGTACGTCACATTCGGCTTTACCAATGGCCGAGTGGTAATAGCGTCCGCCTCGGAAGCTGTAGACTCGAGTTTGATTCTGAGTCGGGTCAAACCAGTGACTTTAAAATTGGTATTTACAGCTTTGCTGCTTTGCGTTGAGTACTAAGGGACAGTGTGAAGAACGAGTCCGCAAGTTTACTGGTTGTGTCGTTGGGAAAGGCACCTATAGCGGGATTCCCCCATCTTGGTTTGGTAGACAGATGGGAGATGGCTGGCAATTTCCACGATTCAGATTCAGATTTGATTAACGAGTCTACAGCCATTTTTTATCAAATCCACCTCAAACCTGCTGCTGCGCTTCTAACATTACGCAGTGACACCATCGCTTTTCTTCTGCCAAACTATTGTTACAACATCTCGTACATACCGAAGGCAGGACATTTTATTCGGAAACAGGCGCAAAATTTAAAGGGCTCTTGGGCTTTCTCAAGCATCCCTGGGTTGAAATTTACAAAGTGATCTTGGGTGAAAATTACAAAAAAAAAAAAACAAACGCCAGAAACCACCCAACAAAATTTAAATCTTTACAATGACATGGCTTGTTCAAAGTGTGTATGATGGAGCAAATATGGGTGTTTTATAAAAATCTTTTTACCGTATTACTATAAATATGGGACGAAAATAGCAGGAGGAAAAATAAAGCCCTTGTAATTCTCAAAACTGGACGTTTCGACAGCATAGTTTCAGCTGTCATCATCAGCAGTATATATGCAAGGCAGTGCAAAACTGTAAGTAAGAACTATGAATTTACAATTCTAACTACAAGTAGTCCTTACTACTTTTAGTTTCAAAATGTAAATCAGTAAAAACAGCAAAAAAATACTTAAAGTATTCCACGTTAAATTAATACAAACAGTTAAAACTGTAAACTCTAGTTCTTACAGTTTTGTACTGCCTTGCATACACTGCTGATGATGACGGCTGAATCTATGCTGTCGAAACGTCCAGTTTTGAGAATTCCAGCGGCTTTATTTTTCCTCCTTTTGCCCAATTTTAAAACTAACTTTTGGAGCCGAACTGCATTAAATTATCATTGAATTAAAATATGCTCATTACTTTTGTTACGAATCACCACCGCAATGGCGGCGAGTAGGTATTGGGTGCTAGAGCGGAGCGCTGTTAGCCTTCACTGCTGTCCAAGCTCACTCAACTTCAAAACAAACTGCAGTTTATTTTCCTTCTGGAAAGTTGAAGATTCAAAATAATGAAATCAGAAAAAAAATATCTGAAGTTTTCCACGTAAAATTCATAAAATTCGAGATGCTTATTCTGTGGTTGCAGCATAAACAAGAACTTGCCAGTTACACATAGTATTTAGCGTACTAGAGATACGAAAAAACTTATAGCAAAACGAAAGACGTGGTTTACAGTTGTAGTTGATTACACGAGGTGATTCTGTGAGGTAATTAAAGCATCACGTGATAAGTGAACGAACTGTTACAAAATGCTATTGCAAAAAGAATTACAAAATTATTATCAAATTATTTGTTAGAATGAAAGAATGCCAGTGCTGACCATAGCGGCCCCTTTGAAACGGAAAACGAAGTGAAGAATCAAACATAAAAGCACCAAGGCGTAATGCGTTTCATAAAAAGTGGATTAAACTTCCTAACGTTATTGGCAATGAATAATTAAATAGCACATTTCATAATCAAGTTCATAGAGGTAAAGCATAAAAACGTCAAACAATATAAAAGATCCAACAAGTTACAGCGGTGCAATCTTTTAACAGATCACGCAGAACATGTTCAAGCTCCCCTGAGCCGTGGGTTCGATGCTCAACTAGATCATGCTGAGTGGTTGATGCATTGCACTCCGGAGCCCACCATATCCTCGTTGTTACGCACTTGGGTAGGATGCTTTACGATACCTATACCCTGCTTGTTGGTATCTAACAAGCAGCAAATTGAAGAAGTCAGAAGCAAAACTTAACAGGGAAACTGGGAAACAGAAGTAACTCCTAAGCGAGTTTACAGTAGATTCGTCCTATGTATAGCGCCTTCTTCGCTTTCTCGTGACAGAAGGACAAAAATGAAGACATAAATCAATCACGCGTTTTGAAACAAATTCC
This sequence comes from Trididemnum miniatum, assembly GCA_964006365.1. Classification (NCBI taxonomy): domain Eukaryota; kingdom Metazoa; phylum Chordata; class Ascidiacea; order Aplousobranchia; family Didemnidae; genus Trididemnum; species Trididemnum miniatum. The sequence goes on along the minus strand of CAXFYD010000001.1, from coordinate 11,408 downwards.
TTAGGAAAGGAAACGCAAGTCAGATAAACACATCCGTCATTTTTGTAAATCATTGGTAATAACTGGGGCGATTTGTGGTGGTAACAAAACTCACAATTTTTTTGCTGGCTCCAGTTAACGTAAAAAGCGTGGAAACACAATTTCACAGATGTGAGATGTGAGGTCAGATTTAAAAAACTACAAAGTTACAAAAAAAATACATTTTGTGTTTTTCGGTTACATTTTATTTTTTATGTGATAATGTTTTTGTGTTAATTTTTGTCCAATTTTCCGACTTAACTGTATTTTATTGTTTCTATTAAATAGATTTACAACCTGCATCAAAGCGGTTACGTGCTAAATGTAAAGCCCACAAAGTGTAACACCTTCCATTAATGCGTGAACATTAAGGCTGCTGAGATGATTTTGAGGCCTCAGGCAAAAAAAAATCAAATAATAGGTATAATCAAAAATCATCCTCTAAAAATTACACAAATCACCCACTCCCGGCGTGGGCCTCCGCAGAAATGTTAACGGGCCGAAGATGCTAAGCCCGACCCGACCAGAGCCCGAATCCTATAGTTTATCAGCCAGTCCGATACCGATTTAAACTCGAAATCAAAAACATCACATTACACTGCATTTTGAAGAAATTTCGATAAAAAAAACTAGTTTTACCCATCCACAGTTACCCTAGTTACGAACACCAATATTTATACCAGCGATTCACTTTGTTTTGTTCCAGCAACCACGAAAGCCCTATCACTCACTGAAAACCTCGATTTTGCTCCGGCGTCCGGCCCGATCGAAGCCCAAACACTTTACAAAATCCAAGCCCAGCCCGAACTCGACCCGTCCCGAAAAGCCCGAGCCCGATTGACAAAATGAGCCTCCAGGTATTTGCACCGGCTTTCCCCTTCTCAGTGGTACAGGCTGAAATGGTAAATAGAGTAGTTTTCTGCGTTGAAGACACTTGCTAAAGATAGAAACTTTTTATTAAAACCGGTTCCCCTTTATCGTGCACTCTAGGTCGTAGTGTACTTGGGATAGGTAGCGGGGTTGCGCATTTTCTCATGACTGCTGAGTATGCTACTTGCAGATACTTGCGATGTGTTGTGAATGTAAAACTTTTTATTCGAAGAATGCAAATACTACAGTATTATGTGCGTGCACCATATGGGTTGAGCACCTATTAGGACTATTTTATTGCTTTTTAGCATAAACCGCTGCAACTTTTCTTTGTTTCCTGTAAATTTTTTAAATGAAATCATATTTTGGCTACATTTTTGCAAACATAACCTCACAGCTTTTTAGGTCGCAAAAAATCGCCGTAGTTATAACAGAGCGTGTTTTGAAGCTTTACGCTATAAAACAGGTTCTTTCAAACCCATTCTTTGTTTATTGCGTGTAGGTTATTCATAAAGTCTTGCACGTATTTAAAATTTCAGTACCTCAAAAACTCCATAAGGCAGAAAATAGATTTTCAACTGTGAATTATACCTTCATCGATGTTTTTGGTTGATTTTTATAGGTCAGGGATGGCGAACCACTGACCCACGTGTCATACCGTGACCCACTTGCAGATTCCAGTGACCCACTTGCAGTTTCAAAATGTTTTGGAAAATGTTTACGAACACTTACGTAGTGACAAAAGGTGTACTTTCCTTTCTTTGGCATTCACGACCTTTTTGTTGCTCTTACACTCACCATTTGCGAAAATTTTGCATAGTGAAAACCAATTTTTGCTCATTTTTGACAAGTCTTTCATTAACAACTTATCATGAAATTCGTGACGCCCTTTTGTCATTTTTCAAATTAAGGCTTCGTGTATGACCCAACAACTGGAAAAGGTTCGCCATCCCTGTTATAGGTCTGTTTATTGAAAAAACAAGCAAAAATGAGTCATTCATACAGTGAAAGTAAAAGTGGGAACAACATGCCAAACATGTTGACCGCTGAACAAAAAGCACGATAATATGCTTGTTGGTATCATGAGTTTCATGACTGATGCAAATCATCAACTGAAGTAGAACGTGAATTCAGAATTCAATTTGGAACAGAGCTTCTTCATGCTAACAGCATGAAGAGATGGTTTAAACATATGGTACCAAAGAACACATGATGCTTTTTTGTTAATGGTCAACATGTTTTATGCTTCATTACAAACTGCATGCAATTTATCTAACATAGCATATTCTTGCTCAATGCTCATGTTAAAAACAGAAGAACCTGAAAAAACTAACGAAAACCACTCTGTTGTGATTGTTTTAGTTGCATAATTATTTATCCTTCTATCGCGAGAAAGCGACCAATGCGCTGTACGAGCTCGCTTAAAAGGTGTCCACCACACCAAGTTGGGAGAATCCACCACACCAAGTTGCGAGAATGTCCACCACACCAAGTTGCGAGAAAGCGACCAATGCGTCAATGCGACCAATGCGTCAAAGCGACCAATGCGACCAAAGAGAGTGTCCACCACACCAAGTTGCGAGAAAACGACCAATGCGCTGTACGAGCTCGCTTAAAAGGTGTCCACCACACCAAGTTGGGAGAATCCCGCTAAGTGCCTTTCCCAACGGCACAACACGTGTCTTTCCCAAGTGCCTTTCCCAAACGGCACAACACGTGTCTTTCCCAAGTGCCTTTCCCAACGGCACAACCTTTCCCAAAGGCACAACTTGCCGGCTTGTTTTTTACACTGTCCCTTGCTGAGCGCCAAACAGGGAACTTGAGAATACCAAACATTGGTTTTACCCGACTTGGAATCAAACCCAAGTCTGTAGCTCCCAAGGTGGACGCTCTTACCACTCGGCCATTTGAGCTGATATTATTCATTGTCGAAAATTCAAAGTTTCAAATTTCAATCTTTTGCGGATTTTGCAATCCTGATATATAAACATGTGCAGAAACTTATGGACTATCTGTTATGAGCCAATAGCGGGCTCTAGGAATGAACAACTAGGCAACAAATCCTGTTGATAAAATATTAATATGCGTTAAGCAGTTGGGCTTTAGCATTGAGCATAGGCTAACTGCTCAATGCTAAAGACTGCAGTTGCAGGGGCTTGAGTACCGGTATGTAGTAGTAGTAGTCATTTATTGCCGAGCATCAACAAATATATAAAAAACAACATAATTGCACGACGAAAAGGAACGAAAGACCTTGAAAATGTCGCTATAGAGGCAACTCGATCGCCCAGTCAGTTCCTCAAAAAAAAAAAATATATATATATATAAATCTAGTAAAGCCGAGCAATTTATCAAAACTTTGTAAGTTCAAAGTTGGTTAGTAATTATGAGCTGGGAGTGAATATTTTTCATCCGCACAGCAGTATACGAAGACTTTAGGATATGTTTCAGAATAAAACGAAAAACAACAAACACAGAACACCACAAATTTTACAAAATTTGGCAAAGCTATAAGCCTACAAAAGAAAGCAAAATAAACGGAGTTATCTTTAAAAATTAAGACTGTTGTAAAAAGTGTTTTTGAGTATTTTTGAGTAAGTTTTGCAGCTGGAAGTAGCTGCTTTATCTCTGACGCAATCAGGTAAATTGTTCCAAACATTGACACCAGATACTTTAAGTTATCGGTTAGTTTTGACATACAAGGTTCTTTCCACATAAAACTTATTTGAGAGAGCGCTACGGGTAGAGTACTTATGGACTGAGGTTAATGCAGTAATGTATAGGGGAGAACAGGGTCAGATGAACCAATTTTCTGTTTCTTACGTATTACTGCTTACTTTCTGGAAAGATTTAGCTCTGCTTTTGCATACAAACAAACATTGCTGTAATGCATAAGTATACATTTTAAAACAAGGAATATCACTCTTATTATCGCTGTAACTTGACCCCGACTACGGGGTCTATTGAACCAAAGGGTATGGCCAGTTGAACCACCTATGGTAAATGCACCATGTTTGCAACAAAACAAGAAAGCACTAATTAGATAAGGTCGTAGGCAGGCAGCGAAACGAGAAAATTATTGAAACAAACATAATTAAGAGTTTTAAGAAAAAAATATGAAAGATGGGGCACACGGGGTCAATTGAACCATGTTTCAAAACACAGCTTTTAGGTTTGGTTCAACCGGAACATTGCAGCTGCTACTGGAATCTTCCCATTTTTTCCAGGCTTGCCATTAATGGAGTCGCTTTAACCAAGGTAATATCAGACTACACCACAACTTTCTGCTTCTACAACTCCAGTAATGAATTAAACACTCAACGTACAAATGATTTATAAAAAAAAACAGCTTTGTTTTTTTGTTTCACTTTTGACCAAACAAAGGTTTGAAAATCACTTTTGGTGTTGTTCTGACTGGCAAACCTGCCAAAGCAGAAAACCCATTTGAAGACAAAATGGCTGCAACCTTGTCACTTCTATGCAGGTGGCGCTGAAACGAATTATTTTATTTAAATAAAGGCACGGGAGGAGGTGGTTCAACTGACCCGCTGGCTCAACTGACCCTGTTCTTCCCTAGCTAAACATTGAACTAAAAACGCTGTCAGCTCGGTGGCCGAGTGTAAACTTCAATCACAAAGTTCTGGGTGCAAAACCTGAGTCTCCCTGATGAGCGGTCAAACCGCGAAACAAGTCGTAGATTTAGTTTTGTTTTGCAGCGTTTATTAAATGGTCTGCCATAATATCTAGTGATACTTAAAATCTTATAGTTACTGCATTCAATCTATCTGGATTGACACTCTAGCTCCAATTTTGCACAAACACGTTTTATAAAAGTTCAACTGTCTAGTTTGAATATTTTCAGACACATAACAAAAGTGTTTGCATTTGTCCCATAATAATTATTCAAAAATTGTGATATCATTCGAAAATGCAACTACAACAATTCTTTCGCAAAATCAACTCAACAGCTCATGATTTGACACTGCAGCATCTCTTTACACTCCCAGCTAAAAACTCTTGATTTCGTAGGTCATCAGGAGCATGCTGCGACCTTTGTTATTATTATTTGATAAACTCGAGCGAATTCATTCGTATCAGTGTTCATATTGGTTCGTGTAATTAAAACCGTCATAATCGATGTGATAATATTCATGTTTGGTATCAAAATTAAAATCAAATTAGCGCTCTTAATCTAACCTGCTAACTGGATTAACACACTATAGCTTCAATTTTGTACAAACACGTTTTATAAAAGCTCAATGTTTTAGTTTAAGTGTTTATAGACACATAAGTTAAAGTGTTTGGAGGAGTTCAGAGCCAGCGCAAGGCTATTTGAAGCCCTAAGCAAGTTTTCATTTTGATGTCCCTTGCATACATATTTACCTTATAATTTATAGTTATGATTTTATAGAAGTTTATAGAGCAATAAAAGTTATAGTTATGATTTTTTCGGACTCCTGTAACCCAAAATCCATCATGCGTTTATTTATTAAATTACTCGAGGCAACGTTCAAAAATCAAATTCTAAACAGCATAAAAACAACTCAAAAGCAATGTTCTTGCTGGCTTACCGGATGACTATAGATATCGGTATGCTAGTGTAATTCAGTTTAAACTAGTCAAGTGCACAGGACATCAAAAACTCATTTTGCATGTTTTTTTCTTATCAAAGTTGTTTACCTACTCCGCCATGTCAAGCGTGGAAGCGTAGTCACGCTCAATCGATATGGTTGCTAACAGGGGTGCCGGAGCGGGAAGCACTTTTGACTAGGGGAGCAAGGGGGCCAGTTCTGCTCTTAGCATTCAATTGTGATGGTAACGAAGTGAAACGTCTGCTCTGTAGTATAGCGAAGGTATCAGTAGTTTCGGTTTCGCTTCCATTGTCTGCAGTTATTGCAGCTTCAGTAGGATTCGATTCCAGTTATTGAGGACACGTCCGTTAATCGTATAACCTACATCAGAAAAATGGCGCGACAAATTTCATTGTACAGCAGTGGCGTAACTAGGTCTTTTATGGAGGGTAAATGCCCAGGGTCTGCCGCCTCTCCTCTCAGACAAATGCACAAAACTTTCGTAATGTAAAAGTGATAAGCTATGGATATAATGGACAATCTGAGGGCGTGAAGACCTTTTTGTTTGCTCTTCACTTGACTTTGGGCGGAAAACGGACGTGATGCCCGCTAAAGAATCAACCTGTTTTCCTTTTGCGCAGTAAAAATATATCCGGCCCTGCTGGAATGGTTTTAAATAGCCCACTCCCTTATAAATTCCTGGGTACGCCCCTGTTATAGAACAAATGAAAAAGTTTCATATTTTGGATATCTTAAAATTCTGTACCACCACTCGGGTGTTGTGCAAACATTTGAGCCTTCAACTGAGGTCACAGTCACTGGAGGAGGCATAAAGGAAACAATATCAAATTTCAATGACCAGGGTTACTGCAGTATTCTGAAGGTTTTGATTATTTTGTGTAAGCATGCGAGTAAAAAGTCCTGCGTAACATGTAGAATTTTTATAACTTCGACAATTTGCGTTTTTATTGCGTCATTTTCGACAATGTGGTTGTCAATCCCAGCAGGTAGCAATAAATACAGGCGAAGAAAATTAAGAGCGTATATTCTGGTTTCTTGTTTGGTACAAAGTTGCGGTCTTGAATTTTTTTATACAGAGGGGCTTGGACTTGAACAGTGAGCTTGTGCTCGACAAAAACCGAGTGAAACAGTATCGAGCGCCCCAAGCAAGCCCAAGTCCGATGCATTTACCAACACTGTGAAGCGTATTTAGAGGGGCATTGTTCGATGCCCTCCCCCCTTTTGACTCTGTCTTGGTGAAAAGTGACTGGAATATGCCAGACTCTTTTGATGGTTTCCGTATAGCTTATAACCAAAATGCATCATATTTGGCAAAGCACTCAGAATTAAGGTCAAAATATTTTAACAAAATTTGTGTGAAAATTGTTCAAAAAGCACTAAAATAGCCATTACAGCATGTAAACTTTCAAAACTTTTCCGGGGGAGCATGCCCTCGCACCCCTTTGAGCTTTTCTTGTTTCTCAATCAGCTTCAATTAACTCGGCTGAAAAAACAAAAATGATAAATCATGGCCCCTCCCTTTTAAAGTTTCTTGCTACGCCACTTCTTCAGCAGTGTGAGATTATGCTGTTCAGCAGTTACAGATTATCCGGTTGGCCATATTTTTTAGTAGGCCTAGTATGCGACATACTTACTACTCAGTTACTCTGACTCTGTTCAAAATTAATTTTGTTTGACGATATTAAAAAATAATGCCGATGAAACTTGACTGTACGTTGGTATTAAAAGTGCCCTTTGAAAAAGCTACCCCCCATTGCTTTCAGGACGTTCCCGCACCTCTGGTTGCTAAGCTGTCAAGTCTTTCTTGAACCCTTCAACTTTTAAAAGTTTATCAAGCAAAATGTTCTTTCACACAAAAATGATTTTATAATATATAAAAGCGACAATGTTTTTACGAAAACATTTTGATGCCCCAAAAAAGACAATTCGATGCCCCTGAAGCATGCCCTGAAGAGTGATGCTCTAGGCGGCTGCCTCAGAGATGGAACCGATCAGGATTTTCTCGACCCGACCGGTAAAACTCAAATTCAAAATTTGTAATTAATACAATCAGGGAGTCGAAGCGATCCCGAACCTGAACGGTGAACTGGTAAAAACCGCTTTTTTTGGTGAACCCGAACCGAACCTGAACCGTTTAAATTTGAGATCATTGAACCTGAACCGAAGCCGCACCTTTAATATTCCAAATCCGTGAACCTGAACCGAAGCCGAACCTTTAAACTTTTATGCAAGTGAACCCGAACCAAACCCGAATCTATAATATTTTGTGTATAAACTATAATATTTATAAGTCTATAATATAAGTCGATAATATTTTTGTGTATAAACCTGAGCAGAAATCGTTTAGTTGCAATGTTTGAGCCTGAGCTGATTCTTAAAAAATATTAACAATTGATTGGCGGTGCAGAACTTGAGAATAGCTTTGAAAAAAGCTGTTTTGGCGTTAGGCTTCAAAAAACCCTCGGTTATAACTCTTCGAGTTTCTAGCTTTGAAAAACACTCTTGTCTCAGTGACTCTTTTGAGTAGCTTGAAAAAAGCTGTTTGTCCCACAAGCTTTTCGTGACGCACTCGTCAGGGAGTAATCGCGTCAAAGTGAGAACGAGAAAATCGCCTCAAAATGACAACGTCACGAAAAGCTTCTGGGGCAAACAGCTTTTTTCAAAGCTACTCAAAAGAGTTACGACCGAGGGTTTCTTTAAGCCTAACGCGAAAACAGTTTTTTCAAAGCTATTCTCAAAAAATATTAATAAAAATATCCAGACAAGTGCTGCGATGCGTGACATTCTTTTTGCTTTTCAAAAGTTAATGAGTTAGAAACAAGCAGGGAGTCGAACCGAACCGATCCTGAACTAATTAAATTTGAGACCATTGAACCTGAACCGAACCCGAACCTTTAAATTTTGGTGCAACTAAACCCGAACCGAACCTGAACCCAAAGTTTTGAAAAGTCTTGAACCTGAACCGGAACTGAACCGTTAAAAATTAAATTTCTTGAACCGGAACCGGAGCGATATTTAAACGGATCGACTTCCTGAATACAATACAAAATAACAATCAGATATCTTTTCTGTGTTGATGGTGTTTGTAAAGATTGAGACACCGGTTCGATCTTCGGCCATATTCGCTCTTCCAAAATTGACAACGAATTGATTATCTTTTTGATAATTTTAACAAAGTGTTTACAGCAATTCAACAATTATTTGTTTTCATGTATGACGTATGCGATCAAAAGCTGGATATTATAGAATGGGCTCATAATGATTTCACCTGCTCACTATTGCATCATAAACAACTCATAAAACTCATCACAATATAAGCATTCAAGTTGAAAGCGGTTAATCAGTTTTGTTGCATCTTGCAGATGGAGGAGCTGGATATAAGTGACTGCGAAATAGGTGATGATGGTTGGATCTCCATCTCGTCATGCATCCACAACATACAAAAGCTTGGGATTGGAAGCTCATCCGACGACCAGCTTACAATAAGGGGAATTATAGCGTTGTCGGAAGCCATTAGAAAATTAACTAAACCAGTAAGTACACGATTTAATGCAAGAACGTACTGTATTTAGGGGGAGAGCATATAGTGCCCCCTATTTAATTCTGCCATTAAAAAAAAAAAAAATTTTATATTTCAAGTGACTGAAATATGCTAAAGTCGTTTGATGGTTTGTGTAGCTTTGGCCAGGAGCGGATCCAAGAGTGTAGGATAATGAGGGGTATACACCCTTCCACCAACCATTTTCAAAAACGTTTTTGATGTAACTTATGCAGTTTTTCTATATCTTAAACCTATTCGATAGAGCTAAGCCTTTCGCCTTAAGCGTATGTGATCGAAATTGTGCGAACAAAATGCATTATTTTTGGTGAAGCACTCAGAATTAGCGTCAAAAAGTTTAAACAAACTTTGCCTGAAGATTATGCAAAATGCGCTAAAATAGCCAATACAGCATGAAACTTTCAAAAATTCCTCGGGGTTGAATGCCCGCGGACCCTCCTGGAGCTTTTCTTGCTTCTCAATCAGTTTCAAATTAGTTCTGCCGAAAAAAGTACGCTCAAAATGTTGAAGAAATTATGTCCCACCCTTAAAATTTCTCACTGCGCCACTGTTTTAATGTCAAGTCACTTCGCCTACAAAACGGTTTTGGTAATTGAATGATTCGATCAATTTGTTAGATGCACACACGAACGCTTGAGAGCCCAAACTGATTAATGTTTGAGCAAAGCGGAGAGGTTTGAGTTTCAATGCACATGGATTTGGACGAGTGGTTGGTGCATTGGACTGCGGAGCGGGCATCGTGGGTTCGATGCTCAGCTAGATCATGCCGAGTGGTTGGTGCATTGGACTCCGGAGCTGGCTTCGTGAGTTCAATGCTTAACTATATCATCTCCATGATGCTTCACTACAACAAAAATCCTAAGCTGCAGTCAAGTGGTTCAAAATAACAAAAATCAACGTTTGAGTTTCAAATGTCAATGAACAAACATAAAATGTCGGAGAATACTGTGGTATATTTTAACATTTGATTCCTTGAAGCGTATTGAAGTAGTTCAGCATATCTATGAGCCAGTTGTTGACCGAATATTTTTGTTGTAACAGCTTGCGCTGAATTTCTTAAAATTACGGACTTTATACGTTTTTGGCACCGGCCGTTAGCTCAGTTGTTAAGCGCACACGCTATCGGTGCGGTAGATCAGGGTTTTGATTCCCGGCTGGTCGAATCGTCACAGTGTCGCCAACGGCTCGCCACCGATATTTCTTCGGAGCTGTGTAGTCCAGGCACTAAGCTTCGGAAATGCATTCCGCCACTCGGAACACGTTTCGGCGTAATACGACGAGTACAGTGAAGATTTGAAATTTTTGCTGTTTTTTTATTTAAGTGTAATTTATAAATTGAGCAAAAACATCGTTTTGATCATTTTTATGAATTTTGGTTATAACTTGAAACCTTCAAGCGATAAAAATAATTTTTGAACATCCAATTAATCTTCGACACGTGTTTAATATGTAACGTTTTTAAAGGAAAACGTTAGATCCACGATATTGGTTTGCAGGGGTGGATCCACTAAGTTTTGGTGTGGGGGGATGTAATTTTGAATTAAGTTAACTAAATACAAAGACGTTAAAACGTTTACACCCGGAAGCGGGCGTAAATAAGCCCTTTGAAATTGTTTCATGTAAGGGGCGTATTTAGGAATTTTTTTATCAGGAAAGGAGCACCAATTTATGTTGTTTCTTCAAGCTTTTTTTTTTTCGGCAGAGTTAATTTTAAACTACTAATGTAACAAAAACGACTTTAGGCGGATCCGGGGGCATGCTACCCCGGGAAATTTTTGAAATTTCACGTACTGTAATGGCCGTTTTAGTGCTTTTTGAACAAATTTCAGGCAAGTTTTGTTGATGTTTTTGGCCCCCGATTTGGAGTGCTTCACCTAATATGATGCATTTTTTTCGCACAGTTTCGATTATGCGTGCGTAAGGCGACTCAGGCATATTGCTATGAAGAGATTCGACATTACGAAAAGTTTTTGTTCATCTAAAGCATTGTTGAAAAGGGCTGGTAATATGCTATGAGATATCCTCCCACCTAGATACGCCCCTGTTGGTTTGTGAGACCCGAAACATACTTGATTGTATCTAAAATGTTAAATGTGTTTGGAGTTACGAGCACAGACACTTTCATAGTTAATTTTTTTTTCGTTTTCATTTAAAATATTGGGAAGCCCTTTATGATGCATTAATCAAGTCTTGATGAAATAATTCAGTTCAAGAACTAAAAAACGAAAAACACCATCTCTATTTCTACAAAATGGAAAAAAATCCTGCCTTCTGCTCGACGACTCGCTGTACTGTCAAATTTGCATTGGTTTTTTTAAAAGCAAGAGCCAGAGCAGCATGAAGAAACCAACAGATTTTTTCTGAATAGG